>JAJLZE010000024.1:0-146496 GCA_030571955.1 Yamadazyma phyllophila | reverse complement strand
GGGGGGGGGGGGGGGGGGGGGGGGGGGGGGGGAGGGGGGAGGGGGGGGAGGGGGGGGGGGGGGGGGGGGGGGGGGGGGGGGGGGGGTGGGTAAGAATTGAGAGAGATAAAGGAGAAGACGAGGGAAGGGTGAGTATTTGTAGAGTAGTTTAGGCTAGAGTAGCTGCGAAATGCGGAGTCCAGTAGAAGTTAGTTGAGGTGAGATGGAGTGGGAGTGAAGTTAGAGTGGTGATACGAGAGATACTTGTTATGAGGCGGTGTTTGTGTTTAGGAGGCGATACTTGTGTTTAGAAAACGACAATTGTGTTTATTGGAGACGATAATTGTGGTACTATAAGAGACGATACTTATAGAAAGATACTTGTAAGATACTAAGACAATACTAAGACAATAGTTATAAGATACTTATAAGATGATTCTTAAAGGTTCATTATAATAGAAGAACACAGTACTTAAGAAGATACTTATGAGTGCTGTTTATAAGAGAAGACAGTACTTGAAGAAGGTAATTGTAAGAGTGTTATAACACTTATGGTGATGATATAAGAGACGATACTAGAGTGTTATTGTGAGAGATGATACGTAAGATGACACTTATAAGATGATATTTGTAAGATGATACGTAAGATGATACTTATAAGATGATACTTAGTCAATTATGAGTCAATACTTAGTCAATATTAAGTCAATTATAAGTCAATTATAAGTCTATCATACATACTAAGTCAAATATAGGTCAATTATGAGTCAATTACAAGTCAATTATAAGTCATACTAAGCCAGTACTGAGTCAATTATAACATACTAAGTCAATACTAAGTCAATTAAAGACATACAAGTCAATCAAGACATACAAGTAATCAAGACATACAAGTAATCAAGACATTCTAACTCAAGTATAAGTCGTATACTAAACAGACAACGCTCTAACTATCTAATCGGTCTTGGGCTTCACGGCATTCACATCCTGCCACTTGATCGACCTTGTGTTTCTGTAGAAATGTAACTGACTGTACGGATAGGCAGCCGAGTTCGACTTGGCATCGCTATACCACGACACACAGCCCCCAAACTTGGTACCAAACACCTGCTTCAGCAACCGGTCCTGGGTGTTGGTATACCACTGATCGTAGGCCTCGTCCTTGACGGTAATCGAGTCGTAGGTGCCGTCGAGAATCTTCTCTGAAAACTTGACAAAGTAGTTGCATCCAAACTCAATGGCCTGGATGACAGATGCATGGCCGGTGGCAGAGTTGGGGCCTCCAATCGTCAAGTAGTTGGGGGTCTGTCTGACCAATAACGTGTTGTAGGCCGAAGGGCCCTGGGCGTCCCAGGTGTCGGTCATCTTGTGGCCATTCAACCCAATCACCTCGTACGGCTGACTGCTCTTGGGGATGTTGTAGCCGGTACAGGCCACGATGATATCTGCTGGGATTTCTTCTTCAGACTTCAACACCACCGAGTGTTCCTTGACCTCTGCAATCTCAGACTTCTTCAAGTTGATTCTCGGATCCGCCAAGCTCGGAGCATAGAAGTAATCAAAGATCAACCTCTTGCACCCGATCTTAAAGTCCGGTATCAAAATGTCGTGGTACTTCTCGGGAATGGTATTTTTCATGTATTTCAAGGATATTCTGGTGTTGAGCCATCTGGTGAATCTGCTGAGCCAGCCGCCGCTGGTGAACATCGGGTACCGTAATTCGGCCACAAAGATCACAAAGTACCTCACCAACAATAACCCGAACCGCCATCTGCCCAAAAGCCGGTACAAATAGTGCAAGATAGGAGGATGGGGAGGAAAGATATAGTGCTGGGACCTGAACACCTGGGTGAGATTTGCCGGGTCAAAGTCCAACAATGCCGGCACCACCTGGGCGGCCGAGCACCCGTTTCCCACCACCACGACGTTCTTCTGCTTGAAGTCGACCGACCAGTCCCAGATCCCTGAGTGCATGTAATCGCCCTTAAACTTATCGAGACCTTTAGGATTGAAGGCGTTGGGCACCACCAATCCGCCCGAGCAGTTGGCGATGATCTTGGTGGTGTGGAAGAGTCTCTGGCCGGTAGGAATGTGGACCGCCTGGACTTCCCAGTGGCTTGTTTTCTCGTTCCACTTGGCCTGGGTGATCACCGTCTGGAGCTTTGATTTGGCGCCCAACTGGTGATGCTTCACCACCTCCTGAATGTACTCTTCCATCTCGTACTGGGGCGGGCGGACTTCGGACCAGTTCTTGACCAAGTCGTCCGTCAACGAGTACCAGATGGCGGGAATATCACTGGCGCATCCAGGATACGTATTTGCCCACCAAGTCCCGCCGAGCTGGGCGTGTTTTTCAAAGATCACAAAGTCGTCTTCCTTAAGGCTCTTTATACAACTCAAGGCGGCGCTGAGACCGCCAAATCCTCCGCCCACAATCGTCACTTTGCTGTGGGAGTGCTTGACAGGAAGAGCGGCGTCTGCCTTGTAGCCGGTTTCAAACGCATCCTTCAACACAAGCTTGGCGTCCTCGTACTTGATTCTAAACTTGTCGGGGTTGGCGTGTGACTCTCTGGTAAGAGTGTAGGTAGACATGGTTTATTGCCGTCCAGCACATTGGGTGGGACATGGCATTATATATAAAGTCGCGTTTTTGATTTTCATGTGGAAGAAATAGACTCGGCCTGTATGGGGATGTGGGGTGGAAGGGTAGTGTGAAGAGGGAGTGATGGCGCAACCACGGAGTTGGTGACGGGAAGGCGGTGGCGGGAGAGTGTTGGAGAGTGTGGGAGAGTGTGGGAGAGTGTGGGAGAGTGTTGGGGGTCTGGCGGCAGTTCTGGCACGGCAGGATACTGGCAGCTCATGGGCAGCCTGGCAGCTGGGTGGACGCTGTATGCCGTAGTTAGTGCGCCATGCATTATCACCGTGGCAATCGCACTAAGCTTACCCCACCAACGGGATTAAGTCCGCAAGTCGCAGCGCCAATTATCATCATGCACATGTCGCATATGTTTATTTCTATACACCGTAACTTTCGGGCGGACCTAAATAGCTCTGTCTAACACCGCCAAAATCGATCTCCACCCGTTGGAGGACGATGCCCGGCTCTAACGACCAGAACCTTAACCTGTGCTCTCCGGGCGACACGTCGTGGGAGGTTGTTTTCCGCCAGGCGTTCTGGGCAACGGCCTCTAACCATCCATCAGCATATGCGGTTGGATTCGACGCATCCTTGTAGATCTGGACGGTCTTTGGCTCCTCGTCGTCGAGGGCCACGGCGTACCGCAACGGCTTGAACGGGTTCGTGTTGAGACTGGGCGAAAACACACACGTGATGTTGGTGTCGTTGGAGCCGGTGAAGGCATAGAACGAGTAGTCTAAATACAGACTTTTGTCTGTGGGCAGCTGGGAGTCAAACGTTGGGGGCATCAACACCACCGACGACTTGGTTCTGCCGAGCCTGTCCACCACCACGTACGTGGTATCGTTCTGCGACTTATTGGCTGCAAAATGCTCGGCTTCAATGGCCACATACCCTTGCGACTCGACGTAGCCAGAGAAGTTGGACGGAACTCTGGTGTTGTTGATGGGTAAGTTCAACACGGTGGGCACGTCGTAGTAGTACGTCGACACGTTGGTGGTGAAGTTGATATACTGCAAGCTCCATCCTTTATCGGCCTTATCCCAGTCGATAGAAACATTGACGAACACCGAGTTATCGAGCGAGTGGTTGGCCGAGTTGATGGTGCCTTTCAGTGGACTCAATTGGACGTAGTCGTTGGACGGAATCAACTCGAACCCAAAGTCCTCGTTGCCTCTGCTGAACACCTCGATCCAGGTGTTTCCCGAGTACGGGTCGAGCTGGGGGAAGATCAACGTGTTGTTGCTGTAGTCCACCGCGTTGTGAAGATTATCTCCCGGTACCACGCCCTGGGACCCGTCCACCGTCAAGGCAGCCGAGCCACTCAAGCCGTCGTTTTCAAGCAAATACTCCGACAAAAACGGCATGAAGTCACGGACGGGCTGCTGCCAGTAGACGTAGCCCAAATGCGTCTGGTCCATCATGTGGGTCCATTTCCCGTCGAGGTGATTATCCCAAGTCTTACGCCATTCGTTGTCGTCGTTGAACCTCTTTCTCACGTGCAGAGCAGCAGCGTTGGTCTGGCTCCGGCCCTGCGACGTATACAACTCGTTTTTACCGGTGGTAATGTGGATATCGTGCACGATATAGCCGGCTTCGATTGGGTGCAAAATCATTTCGAAAAACGATGGCTGCGAATCTTCACTGAGCGAGTCGTTGTAGACCTTCCATGCTCTGGCCGAGAGGTCTGCCCATTCCTCAAGCACCCGGTTGGCCTCGTTGTAGTTGACGGTCGAGTAGACGGTGCTGTTGATGAGCTCGTACTTTTTTCTGCTGGCCAAAAACCCGTAGGTGTCGATGATATCGGTGATTTCGTCCACCACGGCAGAGCTGACGTCTTCGCCGTACTGCTTGTCGACCCAGTACTTTTCCCAATCCTTGACGGGCGTGTTGCCCCATTTGTCGAAGTCGTAGCCAAGGTCAATGAAGTGGGATATCGGGATTTCCAACCCTTTCAAGTCTCCCACATTCACCACCCAGAGTTCTCGGGCCTGTCTGGCGTACGCCATGCCCATCTGCTCCCACGTCCGCTGGAGAGAAATCGTGTTGATCCACTTGTAGTTACGGGGGTCTCCAACATAATCAAAATGGTAGTAGACCCCTGCACCTCCGGGCCTGGCAAGCTCTTCTTCGCCCTGCGGTAACCGTCTGATGTTTCCCCAGTTATCGTCGACCCAAAGCAAGATGATATCGTCCGGAACCTTCATGCCCTGCTCGTAGTAACTCTGGACTTCCTTGTACAAGCACCAGGCCTGGGGGATATCTGAGATATTGATGTTATCGCCAAACCCTTCCTGCAAAAGATCTCTTTGAGTATCAATGATCTCTTCAAGCAATTTGGTCTCCACGTCGTCAGACATAGCAGTGTCTCCGAGTCCTCTCATACCTTCGATCCATACACCCTCGAAGTCCTTACCTCGTTCAATGCCTTCTCTCCAGAACTCCAATACGTTCTCCTTATTGTGGGTGTAGTCCCACGACCCGTTGCCCTGATGGACCCACTCGTTGGTGCCCCGTTGCAACGGCTCCGTGTGGGACGTCGACATCACCACCCCGTAGTAATCGGCCCAGTACTGGTTGAGCTTATCGTCCAAACCAAACAGAGCCTTCCACATGGTGGGCAAAAGAAGGTTCCCTTTCAACCTCAAGATCAACTCAAATACACTCTGATAGAACTCGTGAACAAACGGAGTGTATTCTCCTTGTTCGAAGTTATCTTTTGCCCAGCCACTCAATGCCGGCTCTTCGTCGTTGAGAAAGAAGCCTCTGTACTTGACGCTGGGCTCACCTTGTACCACCACATTCGACGTATTGTAGTAGATCTCGTGGTGGGAGTCGACGCCCACGTCGCCCCAGTAGTGCCATGGACTCACGCCGATCTGCTCAGAGATGGAGTAGATTCCATAGATGGTTCCTCTTTTATCGCTTCCTGCGATCACCAACGAGCAGTTCTTCAACGGCGTGATGGTGTACGACTCCCACTTGCCTTCAATGGCGTCCACGTCGATGAGCCCGTCTTCAACAAGCGAGTCGATGAGCTCAGAGTGGCCGAGAGTTCCCACAATGATTTGGGCATCGCAAAGATCTTGCGGGACATCTGACGAATTGACGACCTTAACGGCGTCGTCGTCGTCGGTGACTTTGGCGAAATCCTGTGCCAAGTCGTCAGCAGCACGAAGCACACCAGGCCAGTCTCCTGGGTCAATAAGGAGGGTGGCCTGGTTTGAATCATAGAGAGTCAAGACGTTATCCTGGTTTTCAAATAGCACCGATGCGGAGGCTAAAGCCCCGAAGAGAAACAGAATCCACATATGCTGATGCTGGGATGTGACGGGAGGTGGGGGTTTATATAGATATTGGACGACTGGTCTCGGACGACTTGTGCCGATGGGGGTTGAGGGGCTGGTGGGTGTTCAATGAGTCGTCGAGGGGATGAGTCGCCGAGTCGATGAGTCAATTGAGTAGTTAGTCAATTGGATGAGTTAAGTCTATCAAGTCAATTGAGTCTATAAAGTCAATTAGTCTATTAAGTCTCTTTATTCAATTGAATCAATTGCAGCTAGAGGTCAATGCGATTGACATGAATAGGAAGCTAGCTGGCTGGTAGCCGGCAATCTACCGTAACTTTGCCAGGAGAATTGGGTGGGCGATGGTGGGAGTTGACTTGGCCCCACAAGCCCAACCGTTAAACAATGGCTGCTAAACCTCTCTTAAGCAAGATATTTAACCCAAAACGTATCATTGCTCCTTCGGACATGTTAGGGGAAATAGGATAAATTCCGAGAATTGGCCATTGGCTGCAATTCGCAATTTGTGGGGTACAGCAAGTCCTGGTTTAAAGGTACGAAGAGACGGATGGCTAGACAACGGGAGTGGGTGCTGGGCGGGATGCTAGAGGCTGGTGGGAAATGTTGGAGGCTAGTGGGAATGCTAGATGTAGTGGGAATGCTGGGGGTGCGGAGATTATAATCGAGATTATAATTATAATAATTAAATATAAGGTATAGCAAATTTGTTAATTTGTGAGAATTGCATCCCCAGCATTTAATGGTTACCAAGTAGTATATGGTTATTGAATATGACAGCTATATTTGAAACTATACTTTAATGCATAGAACCAACCAATATACTAAATATCTTCAGCAAATACTTGGGCAGACTAAGTTGCTAAACATTTCCCGAATAAGCTATCACTACACAGTACTTAGCATTATCTGGGGTATTATACTTCACACTACAATAATAAACCCGGCTTTGCAGCCAGCTGGCACTAAGTGACACAAAAGCTATTTAGTTTTATCATAAAGCTTTCTGAGCACTTGCTGGGTGATAGATATGCTGTGATAATAGCTGTGGTGCTGTGATTATAAAACTGGGTACTGGCCTATTAGCTGGACCTGTGATCTTCAGTAAGGGAAAAGCTTTAGGAAAAGCTAAGGTCAAACATTTAGGTCAAAGCTTCAAAGCTTTAAAGCTTAAGTGAAGCTACTTCTATACCATATTATGCCTATACTCCATAACCTTCATCACCTTCCCCAGCTTACAGCTTGACAGCTTCACAGCTACCCTTACGTAATCATCACATGATTCAATCTTCACATGAAAACTCGCGTTCCTCGGTTATCTCATGACCCGCGGAAATACCACCACCCTCGCACCAGCCGGCGCCAGCTCGGCCAGCCTCGCACCCCCTACCACCAACTGCCGAGGCATGCCATTTTGCAGCCGACAACATATGATACTCTACAGCAATTGCTTGTAAGCTAGAAGTGTGTAACTCCAGTATAATAAGCATCTGGCCATCAGAACTAGATGACCGTAAAGCAAAAATTGACAGGTGTAAAGCCACTTCAATGCTATCATCAGCATCTACTCACCATCTCCCAGCTTCTAACCTCCAGCTCATCTGGATATCACAGTATAGCCCAATTCTCTGTACCGCTATCCGCACCGCCGTGGCCCCACGCTACCGCCACGCGGCCCCAGAACCGCACCCCTCGGTACCACTGCCAATCCCATGCGCACCCCGCAAAATCACCTGAAAATTATAAATACCCTACGATTCCCACTTGCTGTTCATCATAATTATCATGGGTGAAATATCATTTAAAGACAAGGTCGTGGTTGTTACCGGTGCCGGAGGTGCCTTGGGTAAACACTACTGTTTAGAATACGCCAAAAGAGGCGCCAAGGTCGTGGTCAATGACTTGGGCCTTCAAAACGGTGTGTCTGAAGCCGCCAACAAGGTGGTGGAAGAAATCAAGGGATTCGGCGGAATTGCCGTCGCCGATTACCATAACGTGTTGGACGGTGACAAGATTGTTGAAACCGCCGTCAAGACGTTTGGTACCATCCACATTTTGATCAACAACGCCGGTATTCTTAGAGACGCCCAGTTCAAGAAAATGACTCCTGCTCAATACCAACTTGTTATCGACGTCCATCTTAACGGGGCCTACAAAGCCACCCAGGCTGCCTGGCCACACTTTAGAAAACAAGAGTACGGTAGAATCGTCAACACCGCTTCTCCTGCTGGTTTGTACGGTAACTTTGGTCAAGCCAACTACTCTGCTGCCAAAAGTGGGTTGATTGGATTCACCGAAACTTTGGCCAAAGAAGGTGAAAAATACAACATTGTTTCCAACGTCATTGCTCCATTGGCCAGATCTCCTATGACCGAAGGAATCTTGCCTGAATCCATCTTGGAACAATTGGGTCCAGATAAAATCGCTCCCTTGGTGTTGTACTTGACCCACGATGAAGTCGATGCCAACGGAGAAATCTTTGAATTGGCTGCTGGATTCTACTCTCAAATCAGATGGCAAAGATCCGGAGGAGCTCTTTTCAAACCAGGCCCTTCTTTCAATGCCGAACTTGTTGCTAAGAAGTTTGATGAGATCCATGACTTTGATGATAGCTCCAGACCTGAGCTCTTGAAGAACACCACTCCAAGAATGTTGAACGACTACTTGTCGTTGAACGAAGCTGCCAGAAACTTGAAGGAAAACGACTTATCTGGTGCTCCAGATATCACCTTGAAGGATAAGGTTGTTTTGATCACCGGTGCTGGTGCCGGGTTGGGTAGAGACTACGCCTTATTCTTTGCCAAGTACGGAGCAAAGGTTGTTGTGAATGATTTCAGTGACCCTTCAAAGGTTGTCGAAGAAATCAAGGCTGTTGGTGGTGAAGCTCACGGTGACCAACACGACGTTGCCAGCCAATCCCAAGAAATCATCGATAACGTCATCAACAAGTACGGAACCATCGATGTTTTGGTCAACAACGCCGGTATCTTGAGAGACAAGTCTTTTGCTAAGATGTCCGACAAGGAATGGTACCAAGTTCAACAAGTCCACTTGACTGGTGCCTTTAACTTGACCAGATTAGCTTGGCCACATTTCTTGGAAAAGAAGTTTGGTAGAGTTATCAACATCTCTTCTACTTCTGGTATCTACGGTAACTTTGGTCAAGCCAACTACTCCACTGCCAAGAGTGCCATCATTGGTTTCACCAAAACCATTGCCATTGAAGGTGCTAAGAACAACATCAAGGCTAACGTTGTTGCTCCACACGCTGAAACCGCCATGACTTTGACCGTCTTCAGCGAGTCTGACAAAAACTTATACCCACCAGAATTGGTTGCTCCATTATTGGTGTTCTTGGCCTCTGACGATGTTCCTGTCACCGGTGAATTATACGAAGCCGGTGGTGGCTGGATCGGTAACACCAGATGGCAAAGATCCCACGGGGTTGTTTGCAGAGATAAGGTTGTTACTCCTGAATTCATCAAGGCCAACATCGAAACCATCAAGGACTTCTCCAAGGACTCTTCTAACCCTAAGAGTACCAGTGAATCTTCTATGGAAATCTTGAGTGCTGTTGACCCAGATGAAGATGACGAAGAAGAGGAGGAAGAAGAAGACGACGATGACGAAGATGAAGAAGATCCAATCTTCCACTACAACGACAGAGACGTCATCTTGTATAACGTTGCTATTGGTGCCAAGGCCAACGAATTGAAATACGTCTACGAAAACGATAGCGACTTCCAAGTCATTCCAACCTTTGGTCACTTGGCTACTTTCAATTCTACTGCTTCTCAATTGTCTTTCAGCAAGTTGTTGAAGAACTTCAACCCAATGCTCTTGTTACACGGAGAACACTACATCAAGTTAGACCAGTTCCCAATTCCAACCGAAGCCAGTATCAAGACCACCTTTTCTCCATTGGCCGTCACTCAAAAGGGTACCAACACCATTGTTGTGCATGGATCCAAATCTGTTGATGCTGAAACCGGTGAACCAGTTTTCTCCAACGAAGCCACCTACTTTATCAGAAACTGTGAAGGTGAAACCAAGAGTTACGGTGAAAGAAAGTCTTTTGCTACCTCTCAATTCACTGCTCCATCAAGTGCTCCAGACTTTGAAACCGAAATCAAGATTTCTGTTGATCAAGCTGCTTTATACAGATTGACTGGTGACAGAAACCCATTGCACATTGACCCAGCTTTCGCTGCTGGTGCCAAATTCGACAAGCCTATCTTGCACGGTATGTGTACTTATGGTTTGAGTGCCAAGGTCTTATTGGACAAGTTTGGAAACTTCAATGAAATCAAGGGTAGATTCACCGGTATTGTTTTCCCAGGTGAAACCTTGAAGGTCAAGGCCTGGAAACAAGGTGATGTTGTTATTTTCCAAACCCATGTTGTGGAAAGAGGTACCATTGCCATCAACAACGCTGCTATCAAGTTACTTAGTGAAAAGGCTAATTTGTAGGTATTAAGTATTTATAAACGTATTATGTTTTGATGTTTTGTAGATAGGAATGTGATAAAAAAAGAAGCGATGAATGTAGAATATGAAACGTATTAATGCTATTAATCCAAATACTGCAGGCTACGGCCTGGTTTTTTATAATAAGGAACCTGAAAGTCCACGGGGGTATCATTGATTGGATCAATGATCGATTGAGTTCTATTATGACGGGTGATGGAGGTTTCGATTGTAGACATCGGAGTAGGCAAAGGAGTCATGTTTGACAATGGAGAACTGGTAACTGGCGATGTTAACGAGTTATGCTTATTGTGATGGAGTGGCACAGAGACAACGTTCGAACTGATAGTTCCCATGCTATTGGATGCAGTGATAACAGTAAGATTCTTCTTTCTGAATGGTGTAGCTGATGCAGGGATTTCAGGGATTTTGGCATGTTCCCTGTCTTGTCCTCTTGAATCGAAAGCTCTGGAGCTGATAGTCTCTGGGAACTTATTTTCAGGCGACTTCAGTGGTCCTTTAGGGAAAGTAAACTCAGGTTCAATAGTCTTTGACATCGAAGAAGGTTTCTTTTTCTTTTGTTTGGCCAAGTTCAAAGAAGAACTGGTGTTTGAATTGGATTCAAAGAATTCAGCCATTTCAAGAATAGGACTGTTTGTGATGGAAGCTGTATCGGAAGAGTCATGGGACGAGAATGTAGATAATTCGGATAATGAACTGTTCAATGAATTGATGGAATTGGAAGACAGATTGAGTTTGGAAAACCGAGTGATTGGTGGAAGGAACTCTTCTTGTTGAACCACGTCGTTCGAATAAGAAAACGTGGATGATCTGGTCAACTTTACTTCGTTTGGTCTGAAATTGGTTGACGATCTTTGTCTCTTCAATATCTTCAAGTTCTCTGCATGCAGGGTGATGGTGTTATAACTATTGGATCTATTATGTTCGTTCAATTTGGAAAATGATCTGAACTTATCCAAGTCGCTATTACACTTTTTGATGTGTTTGGTGTCCTTCATTTCGACATAGTTTTGAGGAAAACAGTGAGTTTTAAAGCTTTCAAAGAACTTCAGGTACCCGCCATCCAAGATCAAAATGTCTGGATAGTTCAAGTACGGATAATTGTTCAAGTTCAAGATCCGGTCTGATTTACGTAAATGAGAAGCCATGGTAGGGCCCCTATAGATACTGAACTCACAGTGGAAAATAATAAGGCTTTTGGTGTTTCTATAACGATCGCCATTTATAAACACATCTTCCAAGTGTTGTTTATCTGTGATGTTAATTGCGTCCTTGATATGGCCCCCATTATATTCGTAGTCAAATCTGCAGTCCACAACCACAATCTGATCAAACTTATGGGTGTACTGATTTTGGGCAAGTTTATAGAACGATTCCGGATCGATTCTGGGGATCAGATCGGAGTCGGCAGCAAAGTATTTGATATTGGAGTGCTTTAAAAGCGAGTTGTCGTCATGGAACACCACGTCCTTCTCTTTGGATGTCTGGTACATGGAATGGAACCTACGAAGAGTCCGGCTTGTTTTGGATGTGGGAGAACTGACAAAGTTGAACTTCGACTTGCTAGCGCCAGCACTAGCCTCGTCGTAGTCGTTGATGTCCAAGTCCTCGATGGTTGAAACGGTTGTATTGGCGTCTATATCGCCCTCTAGGTCGACTTTGCCGGAGGAGTCCACATCTCCATCGTGTGTTTCACTCAGCGCTTGCGGTAAAACCACCGCCTGCCGCACGTCGTTGGCTCGACTTAAACCAGCCGGCGCCTTGTGAATATCAGGATCATTACCCTTGTCTTTTCTAAGAAACCGCTTGGAACCCAATCTCCTTAGACCGCTCAGCATCATGTTGGAGATATTACGGAACGGTTTGCGAGACACCAACGGCAGGGCCAGCACAATCTTAGTCTTTCTGTTGCTGGGGGTATCAAAGGGCGCCTCTTCATCGGACAGGTAATCGTTATTCAATTGGTTTTTAAGGAACTCACTGACATCGTCAGCAGGGGATTCGAGAAAACTGCTCAAGGGTCGATTACGTTTTTCGATGGACAGGTTGTGGGACATGAGAAGTAAAAGAATAAAAGGAATGGATCAAAAGAATGTATCGTGATGAGCTAAGATAAAGCAACCACAATAATTTTGGGAGGGAATGGCAGACTTTTAAACTACTAATTCCAGGTTTTTTATTTTTTGTTTGTATTTACAATGCGCGCCAGTAGCAATCCGAGGGGGGTGCTAATGAGGAGGATGAAGCAAGGGTGCCAAAGCTTATTGAAGGTATTTGAATGCTAATGATTTACTAGTGGGAACTAATGGTTGAATGCTGTTATACTATATATCTTTCGGCTAACCGATTCGGTTCTGCGTATCGCTGCGTATGCTAGATATTTGTCTCAACGGGGATCTCACATCACGCCCACGCACGGCCTCATGCACGGTGACCAGGTGGCTGCCACTAATTGCAACTGCAACTATAAATGCACCTGTAACCGACTGCACCTGCAACTGCACCAACCGGCACCCTCCGCGCACCTCATCGGCCGGCCTCTATTTATGTTTTCATCAATGGCTGGATCGGGTAATGCGACATTCGATGTGCGTATTGTTAATGCAAAGAATTGAAATTAGACCCAAGGGCTCCAACCCGCGGCGCGTTTCATCGCAGGCAAATGTAAACAAACACGCAGTTTCAGATTCCCTCGCGGGACGCTAATACTTTATGGGGAACTTGACACCACTTTTTACACCAGTTGCGTCCTCCGCCGCCAGAAAGTAAACGCAGTGGCCGGTAAGAAAACGTCGCCGGTAAACGTTTTCCTGTCCGCTGCACATCCCTCGTGCTGCCCGTGCCGGTCTCGCTTAGCGGTTTAGTCGAGTTTAGCACCTTCATAACCGGCTGTGCATTATTCATATTCCATTGTATCGACAGATTGTCGGCTAGGCGTAGACATTGAATATTTATTGTGTTCAGGTTAAGTTTGGCCAGGTTTCAATTCGTTGAGTTTCAGGTTTCAGGCTTTAGCTTCTCAGGTCTTAATCTTTTATTCTTACTCTTTGTTCTCTTGTTCTCTTTTAATCCTCTTCTTCTAACTCTTTTTATTCTCTATTTCTGACTTCTTTTAGTCCCTTTCTCTCGACTCTTCTTACTCCCTTTTCTCGACTCTTTTTATTCCCTTTCTCTCCACTGTTCTTGTTCTATTTTCAAGTCTTCTTTCTCAAGCCTTCTTTCTCAAATATTCTTTTTCAGGTCTTCTTTCCTTCAACATTCTCTCGACTGTCTTTGTCTTTCAATTCCTTAATTAAGTCTCAACTCCTCAGTCAAGTTTCAATTCCTAGTCCTAACCCAAAATCTCTCTCAACCTTCCTAATCAAGATTATCAAGATAACTGCTCATATCCTTATACGTCAGCTTCGTCTCGGTGTCAAGTGTGAACGTCGTGTCTCCCTCTTCATATTCCTCTTCACTTTCAACACTTTCTACTCCACTGTCTCTCTCACTTCTCCCACTACCTCTCCCACTCTCTCCCCCACTCTCGTACTGCCCGTCCGTCAAATACCCATTCAAATTCAACGACGAACTGCTGCTGGTGATCCGCATCAAGGGACTGCCAAAACTGTTCTTGCGGCTGCCGGTACTCGACACAGACGAGTGTCTGCTTCGAAAAATGGACGGTGGCTCCAAGTCAAGCTTCTCAGAGTTACGGCCCTTCGGAGGCGAAGATAACGCGCTGATGGTGTGGTTATTCATCGTATTGATCCGCTCAAAAAACGTCCGTGTAGGACTGTAGAACCCTCCGGCAGCTACGCTGGGAGAACTGGGCCCAAGCGTCACCATGTGCCCGCTCAGAATACTCGAGGCACTCGAAATAGTCGAACTGGCAGAAAGCGGTGTTGAAACCGGTGCTAGTGGAGTCGAACTGCCAACCTTGACAGGAGATTTGGGTTTAAACCCGAATGGCTCAAACGTTAATGCTGGTGGTGGAGCTACACGTTCATGAAGACGAGGTGTTTGTTGAGCCCGACTGTTAGGTGTTTTAAGTGTATCTTTTGCGTCCAATTCCCGGCCCAGTTTTCTGTCCATCGTCTCTTTGTTCTGGGGCTCTGGTTTCGTCCGGCCGTTGAACGGATTCGCTTCGTCTTCAGGCTTTGCCCGGTCGTTGAACGGATTCGCTTCTTCCTCTTGCTTCGCCCGGTCGTTGAACGCAATCTCTCGAGCTGCTGGCTCCGTAAACACATCGCCATCGTCGTCGTTATCACTCTCAAGAGACCCCATAGAAGAACTGTCGAAATAACTATCCAACAAATCATCCACAGGCTCTAAATGCATATAGTCGTCCTCTTGTTGTTTCTGGACCTTGATGGGGTTGACGTTTTCCATGGGCTTGCCTCCAAAGAACTTCTTGATCTTGTTCGATAAGCCCAACTGGTTGTGGATGATGCTGTCGTTGAACCGCTTGAACTCAAGCGTCTTTGCCACGTCGAGATCAAACGACGTGAATGCATGGTCTTTTATATCTTTGATGCTGGCTCTATGATTGGGGTCTTTGACAAGGATCTTGGAGATCAAGTCCTGAAGGAGATCCAGCTCTTTCCGGTCGGCTTCTGTTGATGTAGAACTGAACTTGATCTTGGGATATTTGAGGTTTTTGTTGACGATATTCTTGAACAACCCAAACTCGTTCTTACCATTGAACGGTAACTCATGGAAGATCAAACAGTAGAGAATGACTCCCAAAGACCAAATATCAATCCGCTTATCGATCTTCTTATGCTGTACATCGTTAATCATCGAAAGACGATTGTTAACAAACTGACACAATTCGGGTGCAAAAAACGCCGGCGTTCCCATTGATTTCCCCAATTCCTTTGCGTCGTTGGCGTTATTTTCAAGTATAAGACTCACGCCAAAGTCACTGATCTTAATGGTGTTGTCCATTATCAACAAGTTGGACGGCTTGAGATCTCGATGAATAATGCCCTTATACTCGTGTAGATACTCCAATCCATTCGTCACATCCCGGAGGATTTTGTTGATGGTAAGGCCCTCCGGCTTCTGCTTTTCGGCGTAGTGGTTATACCTTTTCCAGTCGATTTCACCGCTCCCACAGTACTCCAACACCAAGAGGATTTTGTCGTACTTCAAGTCATCAATCACCTGGTAGAGCTTGACGACATTGGGGTGGTTGCACTCCTTCATGATCTGGATTTCCCGCTTGATCTTCGTCATGTGGTTTAAGTATGTCTTGGTGATGAGCTTCGTCTTATCTATACGATTTATCGTCTTGATTGCCACGTACTTTTCACCCGTCTTTTGAGACACTCTCTCACACAATAGCACCTTCCCGGACTGGCCCTCGCCTATTTTCCGGAGAATCCGGTACTGGCCGTTGATGATCCGCTTGTGGCTCTTGTCGGTGTGGATCTCGAGCTTGGAAACGTCCATCTGCCTCGGAGCTGTCTGTGTTCTATGCTATACGGGCTGAACCTTCAATGTGCACCGCGCTTTGGTTTCAATTTCGCGATTAGCCATCGCGACTTTTATTACTATCTACACTATTTAGTTACTTTTGTCTTCTGGTGTTGAGCCAGTTGATGAAGTCGAAGAAGAACGAAGGCTGCGCACGGCTCTTGGCCTCGCCCACCCACTGTTTCATGCTCTCAGTGTAAACGTCGATAACCGTGTTGACAAGCAGCGGGTCGAGCGTAACGATGTTTTTTGCAATCATTAAACTGGCGCTGTTGCAGGCCAAAGCGTGGGCGTTATTCGATGGCTTGGTGGACGTGGCCTCGGCGTGGACCCAATGAAATAAGTCGAGCAACTCGGACGTCTGTTCTTGTACGCTTTGGGCGTCGGCATTGTTGTCCGGAGAAAGTTTCGTTTTAGAGATCTTGGCTTTTAACAACTTATGAGCTTTTGTGCCAACGTTCTTATCAAGAGTTAAACCAATAAGAATGATCACAGGCTTAACCATAGTGAAGTTAAGGAAGGAGTCAGGTTGAGCTTTGGTTAAGATTTCAAGCAAATCCAACACTCTATGCTTGAAGAATACCATCTGTTCTCTGGCCTCTGCCACATCTGCTTTTCTCTTATTCCCAGTCTCGGTGGTGCTCAAGACGTTTCTTCTTTCTTTGAAGATCTTAGAAAGCTGGTCGTCCATCGCCAACATCTCGTCGTCGTCGGCAGAAAGCTCGTCCATAGAAGAGTCTTCGTCGCCCGAACTGAGGTCTTCGAACTTGACTTCTCCAGTGTGGTTGGTTGGGATTCCAAGGGCTTGGGCTAATTTGATGTTGGTTTCTCTATCAACCTGGTCGATTTCGGGCTTGCCGTTGTCTGATTCAGAATCAGATACGTCCGAGTCCGAGTCGTCTTTCCCGTCTTCGTCTTCATCTTCATCTTCATCCTCACCTTCACCTTCATCTCCATCTCCATCTTCTTCATCTTCATCCTCACCTTCCTCACCTTCATCTCCAACTTCACCCTCCTCGTCAAATAAACTTCTCTGGCCCTCCTTGTTCTCCTTGGCTGTCAAAATATTAAACAATAACTGCAAACAATCCTCGTTAACCCTCAACTGGCCCAGCTCGTCCTTCTGACAAAGAAGAGACTCCCACACAATATAACAGAACTTTCTAAGCAACACAGACTTCTTGGAAATAAACGATAACACGATTTCCGTCATCACAACCGCAGAGTCCACATCTTGATCTTGTTTTTCAAAGGTGTTTTCAAAACACACCTTCAACTCATTCACCACTGTAAACGAGTCTTCGTCCCCCATGTATATCTGGAGAAGAACCATGGAAAATAATAACTCGAAACTGTAAACTTTATCGTGAGGTGAAGAAGCCAGCATTTCTTCCACTGTCTGTAAAAGTTGTTGACATTCTTGTTTGACCTGTGCAAGTTCGTCGTCGAAGTTTTGCAAAAGCTCAAAGTCAGGAGACGCTTCGAGCTTGTTGATATACTTGATACAGTATAACGACCACGACATGCCTCTTTCTTTGGTATTGATGATATCACCAAGAATAGAGTTTAATCTGTCCTGGCACAAGTTCTTGATGTTTATAGAGACGGGTTTATTGGTTTTGAAAAACCCGTGCTGAATCAAAAGATTCAACACCTCTTCAACCCACGGACCAATCGATTGTTTGTTTCCTCGTATAAGTTGAAGCAACAGATTCAAACACCATTTCTGGATATTATCGTTGGGTTTTTTCAACTCCTCTTGCAGCTCTTCTGCTTGTAAAGAAGCATTGAATTGGTCAATCAAAACAGACCGAAGTCTTTCCAACACCAACACATTTTTAGCATCATCGTGTTTATCGTTAAGACAGCTAAGTAAAAGTTCTGTTGTTTTGCTTTTGGTGACCAAATCGAAATTCCAACATCCTCCATGAGCAGGGTCGATCAAGCAGTTTAATGTGAAGGGAGCTTTCAAAGGTGTTTTGATCAGTTCTTGTTTGATACATGCCAATGCCTTGACAGAGATCTTATTCAACATTCTGTTTGACTGGGCAGACTGGTTGATAAGACACAGCATGAAGTTCGGAGTGAAAAGGTACTCGACCTGGTCATAGCCTACCATTTGATAAGCCTTAATGAAAAGCTCAAATCCCCAAAACTTACGTTCATGAGATGCCTTACTGGCGAAAAAGGTCTCGTCCACCACGGCTTTCCAGAACTCTTTCAAAGTGATGTATCCTTCCTCCTTAATGGGCTTTTTACTGGACCCTTTTCTTTTCTTCTTGGGTGACACATCTTGTTTATCTTCCATGAGAGAAGCAATGATTAAATCCCATACAAAGTGAACTCTAGGAGACCAGGACCCTTTTTGTTTGGCTTCTTTCGTGCCCTCTTCATCCACAACCTCCACGTCTTTCAAGGCCTTAGCAAGCGTTGGAAGGTTACCTTTGGCAAGTGGATCATAAGCTTTCCAGCCATTATATCCTTGGATTGACTGGCCATTTTTGTTTCTAAGTTCAGCAGGAATAGACAAGTATATGGCGATTCCCTCACACGATAAAGTTAAGCCCAAGCTGGAGGTTTTTTCCAACAAGAACGTCACCAAATTATCGGTCAATTTACACTGTTTGATGAACGAGCAAACGGTGAAAATAGTGGTTTCTCTAAGCCATGATTTCTGGGACGCAAGTTCAAGCAAACAGCTCACGAACTTGAACACATCAGCCTCAGAAGAAAGAGATTCGTTGAAGATGATTTGGTTGTTGATCAAGCTCTGCAACCCAAACATTCTTCCAAATAAAGCAGCTCTTTCTTCCTTGCCCTTCATGTTGGGTTTGATTTCAATGGTCGATAAGATTCTCTCGATGAAGGACGAAACAGACAAGTCGTACGAGTCGTTTGTGATCAACACTTGCGAGAGTTCAGTCAAGGCCATGGAAAAGCCATACCGGGCGCTTTGTCTGGTGGTGTTGAGACCCTTGATGAGTCTGGTCAAGGCATAGTCCCAGTCGGACTGGTTGTTGTGGTGGGTGAGGTCTTTGATCAACGCTATGGCGGCGTCGAGCCGTTCTTGCGGGACGTCGCTGGCGAGTCTGTAGTAGTGGTCTTTCAGCACGGCCATCGATGAGATGCGAAATTACCGCGTGGGAATGAAGTGAGAGAGAGAGAGAGAGATGATATAACTAGATATTGATAGGGACTAGAATTAGATACCTTTGATGATAGAAGCAGATCTAGTTAGATACTAGATGTTGATACAGAGAAATACGACAACTGAAACACCCAGTGATTATTACGGTCTATATGATCATTGTGCAAAAGGTTGAATTATCTGCACGATCTAAATATACATGTTGAAGAAAATATCTACACCTTAAGGCCGAGTCCCACAGGGATCTAAGCATAGGTTTGTTTTGGGAATGGGAACGATGGACCAACTTCTTGTAAAGAAAGCTTAGCAGCCCATTGACCAACATGGATGCTGGTTTCCAAGTCCTTTCCTTGCACAACAGAAGCAATGAACCCAGCAGCAAAAGCATCACCAGCACCGTTAGTGTCTGCGATCTTGTTGCTTTCTAACAAAACAACTGGGTACTTTTTAACGTCAAAGGAATCGGTTTGCTTGTTGTGAGAAACAACAATGGTTTCTTCGGTTCCTTGAGTGAAGATAACGGTTCTTGGAGAAGCTTCGTTGGCCTTTGGCAACTTGGCGATGTGCTTGGCAACGGCCTCGACATCGTTTTCTAAGCCATTGGCTTCAGCAAAAGCAGCAGCTTCAGATTCGTTACCGATAATGTAATCGGCGTATGGAATCGATTGGGCCAATTGGTCCTTGAAGAATTGAGGAATAAATGGAGCACTGAGGTTCAAGGCAAATGGCTTGTTGGTTTCAGCAGCGTGTTTACCCAACTTGGTGATGGCATCAACAGACACAGTCAAGTGGAAGCCTCCGACGTAGAAGACCTTGGCATTCTTGACGATATCCCAGTTTTCTGGGATTTCCAAGTGGCTTGGCTTGAAGTGGTTGGCGGCTCCCAAATCGGTCACCAAGGATCTGTGGTGTTGATAGATCAAGGCAGCACACTTACCGGTTTCATGTTCTTTATCGATCATGTATCTGGTATCCAAACCGTACTTGGCGTTGGCCTCGTTCAACTTGTCTCTGTAGACGTCGTCACCAACAGCACCGAAGTAGGTGACGCTGTTTGGAGGAAGAATGTACTGGGCGCCTCTGGCGGTGTTTTGAGCAGCACCTCCAGCCACGAGAATCAACTTTGGGTTACGGATGATTTCGTCGTAGATTGGGAGGTGTTTTTCCTCGGCCAAAATGGCGTCGTTATCCTTCAAGTCGTACTTGGTGAGGATGTCTTTTTCGACATCTAATTGGAGGTCTAATAATGGGTTTCCTAAACAGACAAGGTCAAAAGGCATGGTTGATGAAATTTTTGCACGAGGAAGCGCGAAAGTTGGAGTCAATTTAAACGACCAAGGTGATTAAACGATAGATCGCTCAGGGTTTGATTGGCCAATCAGGTGCTGTTGTATGACCTTATTCTCTTGCCACCACCACCACTAGTCCAATTCCCGCCTCCCGCTCGTATTACAAATTTCCCACCACATTCAACTCACGGTGTTACAATTACACAAAACCACTCGCCAACGTTAAATCCCCAGAGGCTTTTTCGCATTTCTGTAATGTTTCTGATCTTGGATCTTGTGCCATTCGAGGTGCCTGTGTACCACGAGGACCCGTTCCTCAAGTACCGCCCGTTCCCTGCCAACCCTTCCAACTACTACGCCGCCCATTGGCATGAAATCGCCGCGCTGTTTGTCTTCTACGTCGTCGTCCAGTGGCTCTCGCCCTACATCTGTCGGGCCTGGTTGGGTTCAAAATATACCCTGCTTAGTAAACGTAGCAGGGTCAACTTCGACATCCACTTGGTCTCCCAGGTCCAGTGCGTGATCTCCATCTCCACCACCTTGCCCATGCTCAACAACCCGTTCTACAGAAATAGACTCCAGGACCCCTACGCTTCGTTGTTGGGATACACTCCGTACAGCGGACTTGTTGCAGCACTTGCCTCGGGCTACTTCATCTGGGACGTGGTGGTTTGCATTTGGTGGTTCCAGCTGTTTGGCTTCAGCTTCTTGTTCCATGGCCTCGCTGCCTTGTATGCGTTTGGAAGCACTCTTATCCCATACTGTTTGCCATGGGTAGGCAACTTTTTGATCTTTGAATTGTCAACTCCTTTCGTCAACATCAACTGGTTCGCCTCCCACTTGCCTGCTGGATACATTCCTCAGAAGGTTGTGTTGGTGAATGGGATCTTGTTGTTGGTGACGTTCTTTGGTATTAGAATCTTATGGGGGTTCTATGCGGTAGGAATCGTGGCCACAGATATGTTCAAGACCTGGGGTCTGGTTCATCCATTCTTTCCGATTTGCTTGTTGACCTTGAATTCGGCCTTGGATCTTTTGAATGTGTTTTGGTTCTATAAGATGGTCAAGATTGCCCAGAAGTTGGCCAGAAAGACGCCTCAGAAGGTTGCAAAGGAGGCTGTTGAGAAGATCGAGAAGGCTGATTAGGAGAGATCAAGGCTGATAAGGAGATATTGAGAAGGCCGAGAGATTGAGGCTGATTAGGCTTCAATAGTGAGTTGATTGCAGAATTTGATTGCCTATAGTGAGATACTATGCCTGCAGTGAACGACGATGTTAATATATAAATTGAATGTAACACATGACATAAGTAGTAAGACATAAGTGAGATCGATGAATGCTAATAGTACATTTGAACTTCGTACTTTAACTCTGTTACTTGTGCCGTAGGCCGTGCAACTGGGCCTGGTGGCAGTGCACAACTAAGTGAAATAAGTTGGTCTATCAAAACTATTAGATCTATTAGAACAATTAGAACTATTAGAACTACTAAAACAAACTAATAAATCCTACTAGAGACTAGTAGAGATATAGAACGAACTAACAGAACGATTTCAAACTGAACTTTCAGATCAATAGAACAAAACCAGATCAAACCAATATGGTACCTACACAATACACAATGCACATGCAACCAACGTTGACATGTTCCTCCACCGCTCCTCTTTCACGCCACTCGATCTGTCTCCTTCCACTCTACCTGACTCTCTTCTCTCCCACCATTCTCTCCCCCTTCTCTCCCTCCCTGCTCTCCCACTCGTCTCCAACTTGCCTTCTGTCGTGCGCGCGCGCCCATCATCCAAAACTCCTTATTTCATAACAAGTTTACCAAGATGAATAACGAATACGATTACTTGTTCAAGTTATTATTAATTGGCGACTCCGGTGTTGGGAAATCCTGTCTTCTTTTCAGGTTCGCCGAAAACTCCTACATCCCCGATTACATCTCCACCATCGGTGTTGACTTCAAGATCAAGAGTGTGGAATTGGACGGTAAAATTATCAAGTTACAAATCTGGGACACCGCCGGTCAAGAACGGTTCAGAACTATCACCTCCTCCTACTACAGAGGTGCCCATGGTATCATTATTGTGTACGACGTGACCGACCAGGAATCCTTCAACAACGTCAAACAATGGTTACAAGAAATCGATAGGTATGCTACCAGTGGAGTCATGAAGTTATTGGTGGGTAATAAGGCCGATTTATCTGACAAAAAGGTGGTGGAATACACCGCCGCCAAGGAGTTTGCAGACGCATTGGATATCCCTTTCTTGGAAACCTCTGCTTACTCTTCAACTAATGTCGAACAAGCATTTTATACCATGGCTAGACAAATCAAGGCTCAAATGACCAGCAACACTGCTGCCAACCAAGGTGCCAATAGCAAGCTGAATGTGAATTTGAGGGGGCAGTCATTGAACCTGGGTCAATCCAATCTGTGTTGTTAGATGTGTAGAATAGTCTATTGTTCAAGGTAGATGGCAATAGAGTGTTTCGTATATACAAGAATTGATAATCAAAGCCAATGGTAGCCGTCTATAAACAGCAGTATATCGATGTTCTACATGTTAGGAGCTGCTTGAAAGAATAGTATCCACATCTATATGAATATAACTTATCCACTACATTTTCTACAACTAAACCAAAACTCACCAATGCCACACGATGCTACTCCCTTCTCGTCTCTAGTACATCTCCAGCACATCTCTACTACATCTTCTCTATCTCTACACTTTTTCCCATTCCTGTCTCCCATCTCTACCTCCAACTCCCTCAGTCGCGACTACTCAATCTCGCGAACTTATCTTTCTCAGTGGCAACATGGAAGATATCCAAACTCAAGAACCCAATGTGGCCTCCGAAATCGAGCAATCGTTCATGCTCTTGAAGAAGGTGGCCACCACATTCGACAACCGTTATATCACCAAACTTTTCAGAGGCCTCGGCGCTTTAAGACGCTCGTTGAAACAAGACGTATCGCCACTCGTAGCGGTGATTTCAAAAGCCTACGGGTCCGTAGCTTCCAGAGCTTACATCCACAACTACCTTCCTCCAGCTGCTGCCACGGGCGCTGTGGCATCTGATCTGGACGTCGATAAACCTTTTGATCTTATTCCAGAAATTGACTTGTATCTTCATTTACTCGTACAGATTTATCTTTTAGATACTCAGGAATTGAAAAAGCTCGACGAATTCAATGAACACGTCATCCAGGTGTTGAAGGTGTACAACCTCAGATCATTGGACTTCTTGCAAGCCAAGATCTGGTTCTACGTCTCCAGAACAAAAGAACTTGTAAATGATTTATACTCGATTCGCCCTGAATTATTGTATGGTTTACGTTCAGCCACTTTAAGACATGACACGGAGACAGTTGCATCGATAATCACCATCTTATTGAGAAACTATTTGTTGACAAAAGATATCGACCAAGCATTGAACTTGGTTGAAAAGTCTGAGTTCCCATCAGAAGCAAATACCTCATTGGGTGCCAGGTATTACTACTACTTGGCCAGAATCCACGCCATTCAGTTGAACTACTCGCTTGCCAATGAATGTTGCATCACCGCCATTAGAAAGTCTCCACAAACCAAGTTCTCTGTCGGCTTCATCCAAAGCGCCACCAAGTTGAATATCATAATCGAACTCTTGATGGGTGACGTGCCTGAATTGAAGGTTTTCAAGACCAACGGATGGAACCTTGAGCCATATTTCCAAGTCACCAGAGCCGTTAAATTGGGTGATTTGAAGTTGTTTGACCAGGTGTTGACAAAATACAAGGCTGATTTTGTAAATGACGACAATTACTCATTAGTATCGAGATTACATCAAAACGTCATCAAAACCGGTATAAGAATCATCTCCTTGTCTTATTCCAAGATCTCCTTAAAAGACATCTGTATCAAATTACATTTGGATTCTGAAGAACTGACTGAGTATATAGTAGCCAAAGCCATTAGAGACGGGGTCATAGAAGCTACCATCAACCACGAAAAAGGATTCATGCAATCAAAAGAGTTATTGGATATATACTCCACCAAATTACCTCAACAAGAATTCGATCAAAGAATCAAGTTCTGTTTGAGTTTACACAACGATTCTGTGAAATCCATGAGGTACCCATCAGAAAACTTGAAAGACGCAAACAAAAACCAAGAGACTTTCGAAGACGAGTTCGAGTTGTTGAAGGCCATCGAAGAAGGCGATTTAGATGAGTTCATGGATTAAATATTTTAGCTATCTGT
Source organism: Yamadazyma phyllophila (assembly GCA_030571955.1). Taxonomy (NCBI): domain Eukaryota; kingdom Fungi; phylum Ascomycota; class Pichiomycetes; order Serinales; family Debaryomycetaceae; genus Yamadazyma; species Yamadazyma phyllophila. The sequence goes on along the minus strand of JAJLZE010000024.1, from coordinate 121,942 downwards.
CAATCTACGCTCTCCATTTGTATCTACAAACTCTAGTAAACTATACGCGCACTTTTCAACATGCAACACTCCATTCGTGTTAAGGTAGAGGACGAATTATTCAACGGATCAAAAGATCCATTCATCCACAAGGAGTATGTATCTTCGCCACCTTTCAATTTAACCCTACTAACCTTTCAGAGATGATTTTTCAATCGCTGAAGTCATTCCCAAAATCCTTCTAGAGCGTAAAAGCTTTCTATCTCTCAGCGAAGACCAGCTCATAAAAGAAATAAATGACAACAAGGATTCACAATCAGACTCCCCATCGAGTCAGGATGCTCTTGAGTCACTTGCTGACAATTTGGACCAGGAAGTTGGCCAGACAGATGGCGATACAGATCTCGACCAGATACACAAGCTTAAAATGGATCTTAGCAAGAACATCAACTTGGCGCTTAACGAAACATCCTTAGCGCTCGATCTCGTTTCCCTTCTTTTAAGTACCACCAAACCAAACCTTGCCAAGTCCACAATCTCTCCCCATTTGTCCAAGAATGCTCCGTTGGGTTCATACAATACCGATAGATTAATAGCTGAACAAGGCGCCAGCGAGCCCAATGTAAAGAAAATGGGGCAGGGTTGGAAGTACGAGTCACTTGGGAAAATCAAGTCGCTTTTCAAAAGTAAACAGCAAGAATTGGGGCTGCAAGTTCTGAAAGAGAAAGTGTATTGGAATATGATAAATCGTGTTTTGAGCAACAGGGAGATTCTTATCAAGACAAGAGACCCACTAGACAATTCAAAGGCGATAGGTGTGAAATACGGTTATGGAGACTCGGGATCTTGTTACCACGACAAAGGTATAGCCATTTTAAGACGGAACCCAAAGACAGGCGAGCTTTCGTTCACGCCAGTATTGGAGTCGAACAAGAAACTTGTCAGTAAGACTTTCAAGTATGTACGGGTCAAGATTTTGAGTAAAGTGGATGACGAGTATATGTTGACGGGACAATCCCGGTTCAAGTTTGACATCAGTGATTCTTCAGATAATCTTATTAGTGACATTGAAAAAGCTCGGTTCTTCATATTTGAAGAGGATTTGTTCTATCAGTTAATACGAGAAGCCAGAACTTTGATCAACTATAATGTGCTGATAATTTCCGATAAGATAATCTTAGAAGTGAACAACGAGATCATAGAAATAGAGGCTATTGCCTACGATGAGACGACCGAAGAAAATGAGGACGAAGGACAAGGAATACTTGATGATAAACGAATTCAAGGGAACAGAAAGTGCCAGATGATCCTCAACTATCTTAAAATCATGTTGTGTGGATACTTCAAGTACAATCTCAATCTTAAACAAAAGATCCCAACCAACTTCACCAAGTTCAAACAAAACAATTCACATCCGTTAATTTTACGGCCATTGATTGGTCATATGAAGCATGAAGCGTCCATTAGTGAACTCAATGGTCTAATAAGCAAAATAAAGGAAAAGTACAGTGGAAAAGTGGAAATCGAATTATCTATCACAAAGAACAGTAATATCAAGGATCTAGTATCAATTGAATCACCGTTTGTCAAATCAACAGAAAAGCCATTATCCAAGTTCCAGCTTGTCTTGAAGAACTTGGAAAACCAAAAGTTCCTTAAAATAGATATAGACTTGACAACCAGTGAGATATTTGTTAATTCTATACTTCATTTAAAGGTGATCAAGTTTGAAAAGTTCGAGCATTTGGACACCAATGAGCAGGGAATCAATGTATTGACGTTGACATTCAATGATTTCACCGAAATAGACCAATCGATAGACTGGTCTATCCAGAAGTTTTTGTGGGAGTAGAGTGACTAGTTATCGAGCTAGCACTATTTATGTACTTCACTACACGTATACACGTACCTTCACTATATTCGTACATTTACTATTCATACTTTTACTATTCACGTACCTTACTATTCATGTACTCCACTATACTCGTACTTTTACTATTCATGTACTTTCCACTATACTTCACTCCTTCACTATCCTCTAATCATCGATGATTCTAATCTGCTCACCCGCCTCTCTCTGCATCTCTTCTCCATGCTCAGCAACATATTCCTTCAATCTAACATACTTCTCTTCTCTCAAATCAGTATAAATTAAAAAGTTGATCCAGACTTCAACAAACGCATAGACAAACGTCACGTTATTACTAAGGATCTTATCTTCAATCAAATAAGTATAGCCACCCAACATGAAATAAACAAACAATCTTGCAGGCACCAACGTCTCAAAGTGTTCTATGTTGTCTGCCAAAGCTGGGATCAAATCTGACAAGGCATTGAGTGAAAGGAATAATCCGATGAGTCCATTGTATGGGCTGTGTTGGTCGACTGGAATAATTGGAAGTCTCATTGCTTCGCCGAAAAGAAGAATGAAGTTGGAGTGGATCAACGACTTGGGGTCGGTGACAAGCCAGAAGGCTGCCGTAAAGAGGAGAATCACCCTGATGTAAATGAGTGTTCTGGAAGTAAGAAACTGCATTAAAGATTATTGCAACGCGAAGGCAATTTGTGAGAAACTCCATACAATGAACATTTTATATACGTTCTTTCAAAAGCAGGAATTGGTCGTGCTGGTATATGTGATGTATATCCTGGGGGTGGTGTATACGTGAAATGTTATACAACATGACTTATAAGTCGCCGTTTGATTTACTTTGTTAACTCTCAAAGTGCTCGTTTTGTAATTTTTGCAATTCATTTATTTGCAGCCAATGCTTTATAGTGGCATCATTTTCTTGTTAGGACAAGCCACTCTGTTTGGATTCAGTAAGTACATCACCAGAATCTACACTCCCCACTAACGCCTAGTCATTGTGTTCTTACTATTGATACCTATACTTATTCCTCTTATTATTATAGTGTCTATTATAACGGCTGTGGTGGTGATGGTAAGACCAGTTCTAGCAGGTTCAGGCCCCGGGTGTTTTGAGTGGTTGGAAAAAGTCTATGTGTGGATCACGCAAAAACCCCTTTCTATTGAGCCAGATATCCAGCCGTTGATGTATACTACAGAAGGGTATGTGGTAGAGCCAAAGAGAGGGAAAGCCATGGCGGTTGATATAAAGTCAGGAACGACTGCTGAGTTATCTGGGTGTTTCAGCGACGAGAGCGATGAGTAAAGGATTTAGAGTGTACTTGAAGAGAGTAGAACATAGAGAGAGACGTAGCAGGTTGCAATCAGTGTAAGCAGTAATACAAATAAGATAAAAGTACATACTAGTAATAAAAGATAAAAGTACAAACTAGTTTTAAAAGATAAAACATAAGTATTAATAAAAGAATAAAATACACATCCACTGACACCTACACCCTCAGGCAAGTACAAGCTGGGAAACAGACAACAACTATCCTACTTTGGCATGGAGATTATTGAACACCCACGACATGAATACGACACATGTCGCGGCACCGACCCTTCTCTACCACGCAGACAAAGTGCGACTTCACCACAACGCTAAAACAGAAAATCGACAATGAAGCTCTCAGCCATCTTTGTTTGTGCATTCGCCTCAATGGCTGCCGCCGTACTGGTGTCTCTGGCCACAGTCAAGGTGAACGATGCATCTTTCCACTACGGGGAGATTTCCACCCAGGAAATCAAACAACTCCCTCTTGAATCCACTAAAGATAAACTCGAGATTGAGGTGCAATTGGAAGACGTGTCAAAACAACCACACCAATTGATCATCACTTTGGGTGATGGCAAAGGTCTTGACGTTCCTTTCTTCCCTAAATTCAACTTAAACAGAAAAGCATTGAAATTGTCGACTCAAGTATCGAAATTACCTACCAGTATCAGAAACTTGGACAAGGTGTTCATTAACTTGATTGTGGCCGATTCGGGTGAATCAAACTTGTATAAACCTTTAGGTGAGCTCATTCCCTCCGAAGAATTGAAGGCCTTTGTCAAGTACGAAAAGGCTCCAAGAGTTGGAATCAAACCAGAAATCCATCACATTTTCAGAGGTGAAGAAAAAACCATCAACCCATTTTTCCCAATCTTGTTTTCAGGATTGAACTTGGTGGTATTCATGGGGTTGATTGGTGTATGGATCTTCCAAATTGGGGACGACATGTATGGATTGGTCAAGAGAACTCCACCTAAACAAATTGGTATCAATGTTTCATTCTTTGTTACTTTGATTGCCCTTGAAGTGATATTCTTCAGATACTACTTGGGCACGTCGATATTCACTACTCTTTTACATTCTTTTGAAGCGGGATTGTTGGCCATCTTTTTGGGAAGCAAGGCCTTGAGACACTTGGGGTACTTGAGAAGTATTGGAAAAGCTTAGGTAGATAATACACATGAACATAGGCAACCGTAGAGACAGGGGTTTTAGAACAGAGACAAAGTTATGATATGGAATTCGAAAAGAATACGACATCTTACTATTTTTTGTAGAGTTTAGTACTCTTTTTTCACTAGTACTCTTTTTCACTAGTACTCTTTTTCACTAGTACTCTTTTTTCACTAGTACTCTTTTTCACACATTTTCCATCTCCAGCTAGATCAATTCCACTAAGACAGATTACCCTACATGGCTTCATTGCCATTAGTATATTACACTATTTACTAGTAACTTCTCATCCTATTCAAAAGTATTTCCAAGCCATCTAAAGTTCCATAAGTTGAACTTCCCCAGATCATCTACAAAACCTTTATCCAACGAATTGGCCGCCACAATCTTCCCCTTAATCAATGCCATAGGAAGCACAGAGTACGACCTGGAATCAAGCGAGTGGCACAAGTTATCACCCGTGACCCAGACGTGGCCCTGAGGAACTCTGATATACTTATTGTACCCATCATGCTCTATTACGTCGGGTATCAGGTTTGTTAACAGCAGTGATGATGATGGATCGACTAGTATGACATCTCCAGGCATTCCTGTTATACGCTTGCACACTCTCTGGGACGGGTCTGAAGGTTTGGTGGCCACTATACAATCGCCGATATCGACATTTCGTCCATAGCGGTAGGTTTTAATGGCGTGGATGTAATCATGCTGGGCGTTGATGGTGGGAAGCATGGACTCCCCTCGGGTCTCGGTGAACTCGTAGACATATTCATGGATGAGGTGGAACACACACCCAGCTCGTATCGTCCACGAGAGGGTGGTGGTAATGAACTTGACCTTATGCATGGTGAAATATGCGCGAGAACTGCTGTGGATCAAGCCAGAGAAATGAGGTGACTTTCGGGTATACCAACAGACTCTATGTCTACAAGAGTTCTATAAAACACATCCCCATCATTTACAATACTTCTAACAAATTGTACATTGACTAACTAATAAACAAAACCCAAAATCTTTCCGGAAACATGCTTTCTTCTAGCTTCTTCATGGTCCATAATACCAGCAGAAGTAGTCAAAATCACATAACCAAACTGTCTAGCAGGTAATAAGTTATCGGTCCATCTTTCAATATCACCAATCTTGACGTTGAATCTAGGGTTGATGACACCACACTTGTTCAATCTACCGTTCAATTGAACCACAATCTTTCCACTTCTGTGATCATCAATGTATTCGAATTCTCCAATGTATCCTATCAAATGTTAGTATAAACTCAGGCTGTCGGAGAAGAGTAAACAGTGAAAAGAGTAGATTCTCAAGCCACTGTGTAAGAAGCATTCCTCCATTAATATGCCGAATACTTAAAAGACAGAAAGGGACTGAACACCGATCAATCCATCCAGTTATCAATTCGGGAAAATATACATACCGTGTTTTTGCATGACGGTCAAGAACTTGACAATCACTTTGGAGGATGGTCTGAGCAACACTTGTCTTTTACCGGTCTTTTCGGCGTTGTTGATGGCATTTAAGGCGTCGGCTAATACTGAGGTTCTGGTCATTCTGAAGGTTAGTATATCTCATGAGTGTCCGGTAAAGCGGAGTCATGAGGAGATGCCACGTCATCCGTAGAAACACCCCAAATGTCCTGGGACGGGGTGTTTTACATGATGTGACGTGTCACACGGTATAAGGTATCTGTATGCTCGAGAGCTAGCCATTTGTTGAAAATGGTGGTGCTCAATAATGATTTATCTGAATGCGGATGTATACTTGGAGTATCCTAGTGTACAGCCGGGCCCAGATTATCATTCCAAGCTCGAGATTCTTATACCTAAACTCTGCACTCAGGCTATATACATACTTATAGTTGAGTTCACTGAGTTGTAGGTTGAAAAATTTTTCAGTTTCGGTATGTGCGACTTCAGTTTGACGGGTCTGAGATGTGCGGCGGCGCGTGTAGTTTAGAGACCGCGAACATCAAAAGATCTTAAAGCTGCAATACCTTCCTGATGTCCAGTACCGTAGTTAATCCCAGCGGCAGGGCGCCTGTAGCTGTAGCAGACCAGTACAATACGGAGCTACTGGTGCGACTATCATCGTCGCTTTTTCTGGAAATAAAACCAACTTGTGTGAGTCTCTCACTGGCAGTTCTTTCCCCAGAACCAAGTGATTTTGTTCCAACCCTACAACAATTGGCGCAGAAATTGACCCAACATCGCCAGAAAAATACACAGAACAATGAGCTTTACTACCTCAATGCCAACCTCGCAGATTATGTGTTTTTCCCGGTTTCAAACGTGTTAAAACTCCCCCATCTAGAAGATAACGCCGTGGTTCCCGTGCTAACAATTTTATCATTCTTAATTACAAACTGCTGGGTGCCGAATCGAGTATTCGGAGACAAAATGATCGATAATATCTACCCGCTCGTGTGCTTTCTTGTGAAGGGAAATGAAGATATCGATAAAGCTATTTCTTCCAAGACAATAGAGTTTAAGACTGCAACAGTCCAGGTGATTTCAGCCATTGTAAGCAACATCGATAACCTGTATTTTGATAATAGCAATGTGAAACGCATGTCACTTCTAGGCGATACATCATCCATTTTACTAGCGATTTTAAACACATCCGTGGCCAGAGATACAGAATCGGTGGAACAAGTGATTGATACGATGGACACATTATTTGTGAGAGTGATATCCTCCAGCCAACTTGCACAGATCTTTCCTGGAGTAGCATCAACAGTAATGAACTTCGTTACCACCAATAAGAACATCCATTTCAGCATTTTATCCAGGGTGATTGATATTTTGAAAGGAATCATTGTCAAAGTATTTAATGACGAAACACTTGGAGTTAAAGTTGAGGAAAGAGAAGCAGACCCGGCAGAACTAAATAAGCTTTGGCAAACAAAAGAGGGGCTGGCAGCACCAAGTGCTGGTGGATTGAGTGATGCAAACATCACTATAGAAGGAAACCAATATACCACTGCTTCATGGCTAAAAGCTACCTCCAAAATGCTCAAGATCACCCTCACCACCTTTTTCAAGACTGTGTTTGAAACCAATAGAAATAAGGTCAGCAATAAACTTCAAGTATCTACATCTATCCAGCTGTTTGTTAAAGGCATCTACGATAAATGTTTCTGGTCGCTTTTCAACGAGATGTTCCCTACTACTATCGACATTCTTGGTCTTCTATGCCATGCTCAGTGCTATCCAGACACAGGGAGTTTGGACCAAGATTCCCAACTCAATGTTCTTCAGGAGAATGCCATGTATACATACTATCAACTAGCAAAGTATCTTGACTCGGAAGCACCAGCCAAGGTGTTGGTTGCAAAATTGGAAGACTTGATCGATACCAAAATGCACACTATCATCACATCAACGGATGAGGATAAAATTGTTCAGTTCATTACTTCAGTCAAGTTCCATTTTGTGCTTTTAGAAAAGGTTCTGAACAAAGAAATCCAAGAACTTATAAAGCGTGCCACTATTCAATTGAAAGATTCGCTTGTAGGGATGTCTATTTCTGAAGGAAGGACAAAGACAGACAAAAATGAATTCTTGAAAACGTACCAAGGAACACAAGATATGGAAGAGCAGAACAAACTTGATAATATCCAATTACCTCCATATGTGAATGCCAATAAGTTGACTACAGTGAACGGGCCTAAAGAGTTGACGAGAAGAGACGTTTCTTCGGATTTGTTGTCTCTTGCAAGAACATGGAATCTACCAAATAGTCTGGATTTACGGCTTTTTGAAGACAGCTTGAACAACAGTGTTGAGAAAGAACTTGGATTCTTTCTTTCATTTCTCAACCAGATATCTGCAGATAAGCTCGGTGTTTTAGAAGCTGTTCTACTTGATTCATCTTCTACTTTGGAGGAAAGTATGGGATTGTGGATAGCCAATAGTTTTGCAGGAGAAACAAACAAGAAGACAGAGTTTGATATCAATGAATTCATTCTGTTTGATGATACAGAGACAGACTACAATGATAGCCCAAGTATAGATGATAGTGACGTGGTAGAAGAAACGGCATACTTGCTTGTCAACCAATCGCAAGAGCTCATTGAGTCTCTCAGCTCAAAACTAGAGTCGCTTGCAATCACTCCTCTGAAGAAAGAAGCTCTTGAAAACAAAACCACAGAGAAATCTTATGCTATTGCCATCGACACCATTGGAGTGGTATCGAAGTACCTTCCAAAAGATGAATTCAAAGAACACTTTCTCATCGACTATCTCTTCCCATTATTCGAGGCATTAACATTCAATAGCCATCCACTCATTCAACTGCATGCCCAAAACACTGTCAGTATAATTGCAAAAACATTTTACGACAATTCACTTTCCCAATTGATCATGGATAACCTGGACTACTTGGTGGATTCGTTGAGTCTTAAGCTCTCGATACCTGGATCACTTACTCCGGCACTTCCAGGAATCCTTTTAATTATATTGAAAGTGTCTGGATTAAAGCTATTGCAAACCAATCAGCTTGACGACATAATCTCCCAGATCTTTATACTCCTAGACTCTTACCATGGGTATTCGTTATTGGCTGAAGGGTTTTTTGTGGTGTTCAACGAGCTTGTGAGTCAGATCAACAAAGAGTATATGAACGAGAAAGCTCTTGAAAACCCCCAGTCTCTTTATAAGCCCTGGGGGATGAGATCTATTGAAGAAGTTAGAAAACTCGTGAGCGAAAGCGGAAAGCTTGTGGATCCCTACGAAGGGTATGATAGAGAGAAGACGTATTTCAGGAAAAAGGGCACTTTTACTGGAGACTCAGACGACGAGGCAGAAGATTCAGATGATGAGAATGAAACAGGCCAACAAGAGCCCCAAGAAAAAGAAGCTCCTGAAGTATGGACTAGCGAAGTTCCCAAGAGCATTTACTTCATTATCCAACGAGTATTCATCTACGGTTTACGACTCCTTTCACATCCTTCAGAGTCCTTGAAAGCCCAGATCCTCAAGACCCTCATAAAGATATATCCTATTCTCAGCACCAACTACAAGCTTGTTCTTCCTATTGTGGCCAACAACTGGAACGAAATCCTTGCGTTGTTCCCAGAATCAGGTACTTTTTCTGAAGAAGTGGCCTCTAAAGGATTAGAACTTCTCACCATCATAATCTCCACAGATCGCCAGCATAACGATACGTTCTTCAGCCGCAGGTTCATTGATCTGTGTGTGAGTATTTTGCATCGGTTCAAAGTGACAAGACAGCTGAGTGAGTTGGTCAAAATAAACGAGTTCAAGAAGCTGACCAGTATCCATTTATTGAGGGCAGTGGTGAAGTATCTTATGACAGGATTAAGCTGCTACGAGAGAGTTGTTTCTGATTTGATGGCATTGAAGATCGTGGGGCTTGCAGAGGGCATAGGTATGAAAGACGATAAGTACGGGTTGCATGTACGGAGTATTCAATGGGTCAGAAAGTTGGAGAGATAGTTGAGTTATAAGAGATTCCACGAACACCGGGAACTTTATGAACAGTGGTTTATAATAGCATAATATATACGATAGCATGGTGAGTGTGGTGTAGATTATCGATAAGTGAGTGGCTAGAATAGAGTGGAAATAAGGGTTTATGCTGATACCTAGACTCCTACAAACTGCCTCTTATAGACTCCTACAAACTGCCTTCTACTTCTCTACGGCTATCTCGTCTACTCAAACGTACTCAATATCTATTTGTCTACTCTACATTAATCTGCCATCTCTGTATCCTCTGTCTCCAACAAGTTGTTGATATTAGCCCTTTGTTTTGTATCGTGACCAGGTGGAACATTAGGACCTGGTGCAACTATAGGAGCCGAAGGAACCACGCCTGCCACCTCGGTTCCTAGAGGTACAGCATTAACAGGAACAGAGCTTGAAATTCCAGGCAACATACTGGTGATATCCACCTTTTTCTTGGGCACTTCAGCAGCCACCTCAGCCTCTTGCGTAGGATTGGCCTGCTGTTCCACCACCTGTTTCAAGGGAATGGTTTTGGGAATCGTATCGCTGAGAAACTGTAACATATCCACCGATGAAACAACCGTGCTTAAATCTTTGTAGAAAATCTTTTTTCTCTTTTCCATCTTGGCCACAAGCGCTGCCTGTTCCGTCAAGTATTGGATGAACAACTCGGTGGCTGCCCCCGTAGCGAACACGGCCGACTGAGACGCGCCGTTATACTCTGGGTCCATTTTGAATATTCTTTTGATTTTGGAAAGTGGCAAGGAGATGCCGTCGTCTACTTCTTCTTCTTGTAGTTCTGGTTGTTCTGGTGCCATTTCGTGGTCTTGTGTGGTTTCTGGGGCGACCGGCTCGTCTGGTGCTGGCGGCGTGGTGGTGGGTGTATCTCTCTCGTGAGCTGGTGAAGACATGACAAACGCGATTTTTCTGGATTATGGAGTTGAAGTAGATAAACGAGGTAAAGGAATGGAGAGGTTGGATGGAGAGCGAAGGTGGTTGTGAGAGATGGAGAGGGATGTGTAGATGTGTAGTTGTGAGAAGGGAGTTGTCTGTTTTGTGAGGAGTGGTGGTGGTTATGGTAGAGTAAGGTGATGTGATAGTAGTTATTGGTTAAGTAAGGTGGGAGTGGGTGGTGATTGAGCAGGTGGTGATTGAGCAGGTGGTGATTGAGTGGATGGTGATTGAGTGGGTGTAGTGGATCAATGCGTAGAAATAAGTAGTTATGCTCTGTTAAACCAGCAGGTTTCCATGAACTCTTCTATACTGTTATCTTACTACTATCCTACTAAGTAACCTGATCCGTAAATATCAGCAAGCCAGACAGGAATCTCTTCACTTCTCGACCACTGCAACGTCGCAAACTAAAGAAGACCTATCACACTAAAGAAGACCTATCCACTACATAAAACTATGACATTTGTTTATTATATACAAGTTATACACCCTCCAACTGGTTCTTCAACACATCTGGGTTGACATACTCTTCCTTATACCCGTTCTTCTCCACGTCCTGGTTATCGTAGTTCTCGCCGTGTTCCACAAAATCAACGATATTCTTCCATGCCAATAAGGCATCTTTTGGTCCATCTTCATACCCAACAAACAGTTGTTTGATTTGTGGAGAAGAAGGAGACACAAGTGGTTTCAAGTGGCCGCTTTGGAGATCGGCAGGCACCACGTAAGTTCTGACCTTGGACCAGTTCACCACGTACTTTCCAGCAGCATTTAATTTACCAATACCTGAGGATCCAGTACCTTTGTAGAAGTTTTTGTTACCTTGTTTAGTGGTCAATGGGAGTCTTTTGGATCCGGTTTTCGTGAGCCCGTACCAGATCTGGCCGTCTCTGAATGTTTGCCAAGGTCTTCTAAGGTTAGCAGACGCCGAGGCGTTGAAGTTCAAGACGCTAGAAGCTCTCATGGATAATTTTTCACTTTAGTATCGTGAGAAAAAATGCGTAGAAGAGCAGGTTCCGAGGGTAAATTGAGATTTGTCGAGGGTAAAGTTACAAGTCGAGGGTAAATTTACAAGTCGAGGGTAGTTGACACAACATGGCTGTCAATTTATCCGGATTAAAGATTGTTTGTTATCACAAGTGATTGGGTAGACTAGACCGGAATATAATCGCCATGTATTTCCAGCTTTTCGGATTTCTCCAAGAATATCACTGGTGATACTGGCTTCGACATCCAGCCACATGGCACGACATTCTACCACATGGCACGACATCCGCACATAGATAAGAACAAATGAAGTAATACTTGTAGAGATTCCTTTACGTTTAAACAATCCACTTAGTTTGGGATGCCCGTATAAACACCGTATGGCCGTACAATACAAAAGTCCTCTATTCTCTCCCGCTCTCTGCCTTCCTCTTATTTCCTATCTATTGTTGCAACTCATTTCGCGGATGCGAAAAGCAAACCAAGTGAAATTTAACCATGTCAATTCCAGAGACTCCGCTGAACACCGGCTTCGCTGAAGCCCAAGCCGGGTATAAAGATGTAAAAATCAAGACCCACAAGTACAGAGACGACCCTACTCCATTTAGTGCCGAACAAAATAAGGCGTCCGAGTTTTTCCACAACAAAACAGATAGGGAGCACCAGAAGAAGTTTGCGAAGCTGGTAGGGAGACAGTTGTTTGATATATTAATCAGACAGGTGTGTCATTGATGCTGAAATGCATACTGTATTCCGGGTGGGAGTCACGTAGCCGAAATGGCTTCAATGCCTGCGGAATGCCATTAGAAGAACTGTAACTACTACTAATTAGAATGTATAGTAATGTGGGACTAGTTTAATTGTATAATTAATAAATAGAGTTCTTGATAGAGATGTGGGCTTTGGGTTTTGAAAACAGCTCGAGATAAACAGACCATTCAACTGCTGGTTGAATTCGGCTTCTTCATTTAGATGTTTCTTCACAACCACAAACAAGATACGATACTTCTATCATTCAGTATCTCTTTCTAAGTCTCTCTGGTTCCCTTTCACCTCTCAATCTCATTACTTCTGGTCAATGACTTCTCCGACTAATCTCACAACTTCCCTGCTAAACCCGTAGCTTCCCTGGTATCCACCAGAACCCGCTCCGTAATTATGAATCAACCAATCGTGTTCTGAGTCACGTTCGACTCTCACTCCACCGTCTCGGAATGGCCGTTGACCAACACCAACACTGATAACATCTATTTCTCCTTTATTGCCGAGAGATTCATCAACTAGGGCAGGTATATACTTTTTGGCCTTTGCAACTAACCGTTCGGTCAACAGAGTATCCACGCTGGTGGTTGTAAAATTGACGTTAAAACAGCCTCCAATGATACCACCACCTTCCTTTCTGGGGAAGTAGTAGAGCCTTTCGCCTATAGCATCTTCAGTCTCATTCAATGGGGAGAGAGAAAACGTTTCAGGAATACTATTGGTGACTTGTAATATCTGCCCTACAACGGGGTACTGGCGATTAGGGTCATGGTAGCCCGTGATACTGCTAGCAAGCAATCCCGATGCATTTACCACCACTGAAGCCTTTTCTCCTGAAGAATGAAGGGCCAATGCGTCCCTGATATCTTTTAAAGCACCGACTCTTTTGACAGTAATTCCAAGCTCATACGCCGTAAGGAGTAAATAGTTAAGATAAATGGGAACAGAAATTACCACCGTCTCAAACGAGTAGCCGTTGACCGCATCTTGCGGTAATTTGGCTTCAGGTATCTCAATAAACCCATTCACGAAGTCCAGGAACCAGGGGGTCCTAATACCATTTTTTGCAGCCAGGTACTTGCTCTTGAAACAGTTGACTCTTGTCTTCCAGATACCACATTTATTCTCTGTTTCTGCTAAAGAAATAAGTCTACCGTAAGTGTATCCATCAAACTCTTGAAGTCTCGTGTCGTCCTTGGTGGCAGACGAGTGCCAGTTAGCACCGGCATACGGCGAGGTATATTCAGGAGAAAGATCTCCAGGTAAGTGCTTGGCCACAATGGTGATATCGGCGTCAGGGTACTTCCGCTTGATCTCCACCGCCGTGGTGAGTCCACTGACACCGGCCCCTACAACAACAATTCGTGGTACAGACATTAAGGAGGAATATTTCGATAGGAGTACGAGAATCAGTTTACCGCCACAGAACGCAAGTGCGGCAGACGTTCCGTAATGAGAAATCCGATATTCCAGTAAGAGATATCGGTCTATAAGGCCAGGCAAAGAGACATCGGTCTATAAGGCCAGACAAAGAGTGGGATTTGTATTGGCACTTCGATCCTTCAAGTCATATTTGCATGGAAATTGTGTACTTGTATTGGTTCAATTCATTCTGAATATATTAGGAGTTTCTGTAAATTGACACCATTCCAAGCCGCTTCCCATACAATTGACTCTATAGTCCACTCAGGTTAACCACACAACCAAACACACACCGGAACACATACTGGAACACACACTGGAACACACACTGAAACACACGTAATTCACAACCGTTCAAGATACATTCCCAATCCACGACATGATGTCGCAGCATCGATTACCCTTTTGGTCTTTTTTAATGCACGAATTGCCAAACATCACCATATTTTTTACCACACAAACGCCTGATTCTACTTGCAATACCGGCAAAATATCCTAAAAAATACCTTAGATCTGGCAATACGATTCTGTGTCAAATTATGATCCAGCATTATTGAAGTATTGATCATTGAAGCTCTTGTTGCCATCACAGCAATATAATGCTGCCAGCACAACCGATGATTAATTCGTCTAATGACGCAAGATTGTTGAGTCTGCAACAGACGATCGGTTAATTTCAGTCCCATTCCTGGTAACTGTCCGGTTTAAAATCGTTGCTAGCCTAATTGCCATTGTTTTAGCGAATGGTTTTTTGCTAATTAAGATGGCTGGCTGCTAAAACAATGCAATGGGCTGCGAAAAAAATATTCTCGCCAGCCTTCGGTAGATTTGTATTCAGGCCCTAATTGGGTCTGATTGTTAAAGTGTAACGACATCCGGTTAAGAATTCTCTTAAGCATCATCTAATTTAGTCAAATATGCTGGTTAAGATCTTTTCAAACCTTGATGGCTTCATATAAATCTACTCTGCATCCTCTCACTAACTTCATTAAATTCATTCTTGTACTTTCCTTTATCTTACATTCCTTTGGTCTTACACCACCCACGTTCTTTACAAACCCCAGTCACTCCTTTGAAAATGTACAAGAAGCCATTACTCTATTTGGCGTTGAATTTATTTGTTTCCTCTGTCCGCTCGGATGAGGTTACCACAGTCACAGAAACAAACTATATCACTCCCGATTGGTTTTCCGGTGCCATTGAATCAGCCTTGGCTGGCCAGCAGAAGGGTCTTCAAGATGGTATAGAAGTTGTCTTTGTCAATGGTGAGGCTCCTCAACAAGATTATTACACTTACTTGACCACATCCGATATCGAGTATACCGTCAGCACTGATAACACTTTCTACACCACCACTGGTCCTCAAGTATTCACTACTTCCAGTCCTAAAAGCAAGGCCGATAACCAAGACGGTAATGCTAAGGCTGCATCTTCTAAGGAAGAAGATTCCACTATTTATGAATATGAAACTGAAACTGATAACTCAAATGTTTTTGTTCAATTAACAAAGACTGCTCAAACAACTACTGAAACCATTTTCGTCGCCACAGAAACTCCATCAACCACATACGTTGAGTCCACTAAACTTGAAACTGTCACATCTACTTTGAAGAACCCATTGGTCACTGATAGTGTTGTTTTCGAAACCAAAACTAGAACAAGATCCATCCACGTCAGTGAAGCCAGTGAACCAATCACTTTCAAAGCTGCCTTGGAATCTGACCAGTCCTCAGACTACTCTTACGAGTCTGCTTCTGAGTCGGACTTCGACTCTGCTATTTCCTCAACACAAGCTACTAGCACCATTGACTTAAGAATTGATAGCAGTACCTTGTCGAGTATTTTAGCCAAGTCTTCTTCTGCTCCTCACTTTGTGGGTAAATTATACTCCAATGAATCTGATGCTTCTGCATCTACTGTTCCAGCATTTGCTAGCGAAGCATCATCATCTATTGAAAGCGTCCTTGCTTCATCCACTTTGTCATCCGTTGTTGGTATTTCATCTGCTGGTATTTCATCTGCTGGTGTTTCATCTTCTGCTGAATCTTCTGCTTCTTCAGCTGTTGCTTCTTCTTCTGAATCCTCATCATTCTCATCGGCCACATCTGTGGGCAAATTACCATCTCTGGGAGGTGGTGACCTTTTCAAGGCCATCTCAACCACTTCTCCAAACTCCATTTTCAAGAGAGAAGGTTTGGATTTGTCTATTCCAGATGGTGCTGGTGAAGATGATGTTCCTTACCAAACTAACAAGTTTTACACCAACTTGTTCTTGGATGATCAAACAAGCATGATCTGGTCTTATCCATACGGATTGTACTGGAAAACCAAAGACTACTTCGGAATCGGTGTCCAACACACTGACAAAGATAAGAGAGTCTTGGGTGATAAGGATAAAAACACTGGTGGTGCTTCATACTTTTACAACCCTACAAACAATGCCGAGTTGCTTATTTCTGCCACTGGTTTGACTGAATCCAACAACCATATGAGTGTTACTGACATGAAGTCCATGTCTACCACCATCAAATTATCAGCTGGTAAAACTGTTGGTTCCGACTATGTTGAAATTCCTGTTGTTCAAGGTATGGGATTTGTCACTGCTATCTACCACGGTGATATGAAAGCTCAGTTGAACAGTTTATATGGTGTTTCCAGTGTCAAAAAGGAATCTTCTTCTGCTTTATCCAAGAATGTCTTGAAGTATAGAATCGCCTTGTTTAATGATTACGAGTATCTCGTTTACGTTACTCTTCCAGATGGTGAAACTGACTACAAGTTGAACGTGGATGACTCTTATCACGTTACTGGTTCTAAGGCTGTTGATGGTTTGGTTATACAATTAGCTTTTGCTCCTAAAGATTCAAGTGACGATGGATACTATGACGAAGCTGCTGGTCAATACGCTGTTTCTGCTTCTGTTTCTGGTTCTTCCTCAGGATCTTCTGCTGAATATGCTTTCACCTATGAAACCAAAGGTAAATCCAGCTCCGGTAACACTATGATCTTTGCCTTCCCTCACCACGTTGAATCTTTTGCCGGTGAAACTTCATCTGCCAAGACTCCTATCAAATTGGCTTCTACCACCAAGGGTGATATGGTGGGTATTCTTGCCAATGAAATCAAATTGTCTGAAACCTTAAGTACTGATGTTCAATTCCTCCCATGGGCACCAAGTATGAAGAAGGATTTGAGTTACAATAATGATGACTTAAAGAAGATGGCCAAGGCTGCTGAATCAGAATTGAATGTCGACATCAAGCTGACCATAAAGAACATGGACTCGTTATACTTTGCTGGTAAAGTTATAGATAAGTTTGCTAATATCTTGTTGGTAGTACATGATATCATCAATGATAAGGACTTTGCCAAAGATGTTTTGGAGGATATTAAAGACGCTTTCACTATCTATACTGGTAACGAGCAAAAATATCCATTGATTTATGACACCAAGTTTAAGGGTGTTACTTCCAGTGCTGCTCAAAATGGTGATAGCGGTGCTGACTTCGGTTCTCCATACTATAACGATCACCACTTCCATTACGGATACTTCGTACATGCTGCTGCCGTTGTTGGATACGTCGACAAGCAATTGGGAGGTTCTTGGGCTGAAGAAAACAAAGAATGGGTCAACACATTGATCAGAGACGCTGCTAACCCATCTGAGGAAGATAATTACTTCCCAGTTTCAAGAATGTTTGATTGGTTCGCTGGACACTCATGGGCCGGAGGATTGTTTGTTAGTGGAGATGGCCGTAATGAGGAATCATCTTCAGAAGATTACCACTTCTCTTACGGTATGAAGTTATGGGGTCAAGTCACTGATGATTCATCAATGGAAGGTAGAGGTGACTTGATGTTAGCCATCATGAAAAGATCCATGAACAAATACTTCTACTTCTCTGACGATAATGATGTTGTTCCATCTGAAATCATTCCAAACAAGGTATCTGGTATTTTCTTCGACAACAAAATCGCTTTCACTACTTACTTTGGAGACGCTGAACAGTATCCTCAATACGTTCACGGAATCCACATGATTCCTATGACTGCTGCTGCTGCTCTTATTCGTGGTGCTGACTACGTCCAAGAAGAATGGGATGCCACCATCAAGAAGTTTGTCGATGGCTTAGATGATGGCTGGGCAGGTATTATACGTATGAATCAAGCACTTATCGATCCAAAGTCTGCTTATAAATTTTTCGCCGCTGACGATTTCAAGTCCACATATCTTGATAACGGCCAGAGTCTTACGTGGAATTTGGCTTTTACTGCTGGACTTGCTAATTCTGTTTAGCTTATTTATGTTTCGTTATGAATGTACAATATTATTCGTTATGGATGTACAATATTATGTTTCGAGATTGTAGATGTGGAGGTGGAGAGAACCGACAAGGCTAGAGAAAATTGTAGTTCCAGCATTGGCCTACAAGATACGTTACACATCATAGTATTCACAGTATCGACAGACACCTCAAAACATAATGAGAATCCGAAATGTAAATTCGCGTTCAACATGTTCTCTTTTGCAAAGAAATTGGTCGACCGTTTTGAAGGGTCGCAAGACCAGGTCAAGGACTCCTACTTCAAGGACACCCTTGAGATCAACAACAGGGGATACGGATTGAGAGTGTTATCTGTCAAACCGCATTCAATTGCTCAAGATGCCGGCTTAGAAGCCTGGTTCGATTACATTGTGCGTATCAACCACCACGAATTGCCCATGGCTTACCCCCAGCTCTCGAGCTACTCGTACAGTATCAACGAAGATGGGACTATCAACTACGGCGGAAACACGACCACAGAGCAGGCGGGCTTGGTGAGCTTCGAATTGCTTTCCCAGGAAATAGCTAACGCAGCTAACGCCAACCAAAAGGAAATAACTCTTGGTGTGTGGAGCGCAAAGGGTGGAGTCTTGAGACAAGTCGTGTTACCAATAAAGGCGCTTGAATCTGAAAACAAGAACGAAAACCCGGAATCTTTACGGTCTTTGGTTCCTGAACTGTTTGAGCAGTTAGGTTTAACCCTTCAATCTCAACACCTTAACACGGCCACTTATGTATGGAGAATCCTCAACACCCACCAGGACTCTCCGGCCTTCCAGGCCCAGCTTGCCCCATACTCCGACTACATCATAGGCTGTGACTCAGCTTTCCCAGATGATCCTTACGGCAAAGGTCTCTTGGCACAAGGAGGTGAAGCGTTATTATCAAGAACCATATTACAGTACTACAACCACAATTACGAAAAGACACACGAGGATTTCGTGCCTATCACTTTATACGTTTACAATCACGACTACGACGTGTTGAGGCCGGTCACCGTCAACTTGACTAGATCCTGGGGTACGGGCCAAAATAAGGGGGTTTTGGGGTGTGATGTTGGCTACGGTCTTATCCATAGGGTTCCTGAAGTGGTGGGAAAGTTCGACCATCTACAAATCGTGGATGATGTGGTGTTTGAAAACCAACATCCAATGAACTACGACCTTGGAGCCAACCAGTCGAGTCCAGTGCCCGAACCTTCTGGTCAACAATTCACGCCTATGGCACCTGGAGCCGCCGCAGCACCTCCCAAAGCAGGTCCTCCCAAGCCAGGAGCAGCAAAGAAGAAAAGAGCCGTCAGGAAGGACGCTTTAAATGATTTGAACGATTACATGAACGAAGAATTGCAAAAATCAAAGGATTCAGACGTACACGACAAATCATCTGCTTCCACCCCACCTCCACCACCACCTAAAGCTACCTAGTAATGTATATATTCAATACAACGTCCAACTACGTCTATGAATGCAATAAAAAAAGACAAGATATAAAAAATATATGCCCACTGTCGGAATCGAACCGACGATCGCTCCATTACGAGTGGAGCGCCTTACCCCTTGGCCAAGCGGGCATATGAACTATTCAAAATCCGGGAAATGCGCTCACATCCGCAAATTTTGATTTATCCACTCAGCTCGACCCATCAATAATAAATGTTCAGGTTTAAATCACTACTAGTTCATCAACTAATCAGGAAAACAGCTCTACAGGTGTTCAGGACATTTAATTAATAAACACTAAACATTAGGACATTTCACAATCAAAACATGGATGAGTTCTTCTTCACTCAAATGAAGTAACTCGGAAACGTCAGCGCTGAAAACCAGTTCAGACTTAGGCAGAATATTGTTAGCAGTAATAAACAAATCCAGGGAAGTAGTTGATGTATGTTTGAGCAACTCATCTTGGAAAGACAGGCCTTCCTTGATGTGGAACACAGAGACATTCGATGCCACATCCTTGAACGCTTCTTGGAGTTGAGCGTCTAATTCTGCTGAATTGGAAGAAGACTTGATGAAGATTCTGACTGGCTTGGACTTTTCAGCTAAGCTGTAAGCAGTATGAATGGCCAAGAGATCTGACCCCGTCAAAGAGTTATCGTTGCTGATAACTACATTAATGGATGAAACATCATGGTTGACTTCAACATCAACAGATTTGACATTAGACAAGTCTGGCGAAGATTCATCGGCAAGATGATCAGCACCGCTACTGGTAAGCAACAACCCGAAATTACACTTGGCAGAAGCAAAAAGTTTCTTGTACAATGCAATACCTGAGATCTCGGTGACTTCCTCAGAGTCAATGTTGGCATTGATGATATTACTGGTTTTATCACTTGCAATTAAAAACTCGAAATGGCTTTCAACCTGCTCATTGATAGTCAAGATCTGGTTCTTTGGCGTAGTAAGAATCGATCTGGTGGATGTTGGGATACCACTTAACTTTGTGAACACCTTGAATAAGTCCAAAAGAGAGGTGGTGTATTCCAATTCTTCATTCTGTTTGGTAGTAGAAGCTTCTAACAAATGCGACGTACGAGACCCAAACTCTCTTAAATGAATGGCCTTGACTGAAGTATCATCAGTTCCCTTGACATAACTTTGTACGAAAGACATGGTGGCTGCCAAAGAGTCCACATTTCTCAACAAAACCAAAGATCTTGGGGTGACAATCTCTGGGATTTGACTAATGGAAACATCGTGGAAAGAGAGAGTCAGGTCAGGGTCAGTATGCTGCAACACATTTCCATCCCAGTCGATCTCTCCAGCCATGTATCTTCTCACCTTTTCTCTGTAACTAACAGGGTAAACCCATAAGGTCAATGGGGTGGTCAAGAAGGTTGTAACCAATGCCATAACAATAAACATCGAGTATACCTTTGGAGATATGATTCCTGAATTCAATCCAACATTCAACACCACAATTTCAACAATACCTTTACAAGACATCAAGACTCCAACCGCCAACGACTCTCTCCAGAGCATTCTATTGGCCTTGGCTGCAATAAAACCACCAAAGATCTTACCCACCATGGCCAACGAAATGATTCCAATGATATACCCCCAATCAGTTCCGCTATTAAGAAGTCCCAAATTGACATTCAACCCTGCAAGAGCAAAATAA
This sequence comes from Yamadazyma phyllophila, assembly GCA_030571955.1. Lineage (NCBI taxonomy): Eukaryota > Fungi > Ascomycota > Pichiomycetes > Serinales > Debaryomycetaceae > Yamadazyma > Yamadazyma phyllophila. The sequence goes on along the minus strand of JAJLZE010000024.1, from coordinate 100,549 downwards.
AGTGGGATCATCACGATATGGACGAAATCTTCCAATTTTTCAGTGATTCGAATCACATATCCGTTATCTCGTGGTACGATAACACCAACCATGAATGCCCCAAAGATGGCATGGACACCAATGATGTCTGTGAAGAAAGCAGAGATAAACACCATGATCAAAATGATCATCATCAGGAATTGACTGGGTTCTCCCGAAACCAAATCATTGGTGAACTTACGGAGGTATAAAGTCAACCCGTATCTTACTGGGAAGTATAGGAACAAAAACCATGCGGCGGTCAAAAGCAAGATATAAACCGTATTAACAGGCTTAGAAGAGTTTGCTAAGATAACTGCCAATGCAAGAAGCATCCAACCAACCAAATCGTTGGTGATCCCAGCTGCCAACACAAGCGTCCCCACCCTATCAGAAATCAAGTTGAGCTCCGTCAAGATTCTTGCCAACACCGGGAACGCCGTCACACATAAGGCCACAGCAATAAACACCATATAAGTAGTGAATTTGATAGGTTCCATTGACTCATCGTTTTTCCTGTAGGTATCATAAATTCCTACAGAAATGGCACATCCCAAACCAAATGGGACGGCCATATTCACCAACCCAACAGTAATAGCAGCCTTAAAAGACTTTTTAATGAAGGCAAAGTCGACCTCTAAACCCACCATGAATAAGAACAATATAATCCCAATGTTGGCCATCAACGTCAAGCCTGGGATCGATGCAGCAGGAAAACAAGTATCTGTAAAGTCAGGGATCTTGCCTAGCACCGACGGGCCTAAAAGAATCCCCGTTATGACTTCAGCAATAACCTTTGGCTGTTGAATGAGCTTTACCGGATAATGAACGATAGTACATAAAGCGATAATAACAATACATTGGAAAATAAATAAGGTGTATGGGGAGGAGGCAGAATACTCCAAGGGGTTTCTTCCTGCCACTACACCCGCTACCGAACTGACTTCAACCATTAATTACAATCTGGGGGACCTGCGTGTATTTATGTTTAGATCAAGGAGGCACAGTTTGCGGAGATCTGATGCGGTAAGCTTGGTTGTTGTGATGAGACATGTAGGATACGTAAAACGCGAGAGATAGAGGGAGGGATGGAGAGACGAGCCGAGTCGAATACACGTTTCGTATACGAGTCAATTCTACAGCAGATATGAGAGTTTGATCAACCAGCTCATCACCGTCACTAAGCCTATCTTTAAAACGAGATAAAACAAGAAAATTAATCATAACCACTGGAGATAATCGAACAAGAAAATTGATCAGAAACAGGTTCACGCATGTCGCTAATTGATCCTTGTCGCTAATTGGTCCATATGACATCATCACAAACTTGCATCTTAAATCGTCAATCTCCTCCAACAGATTAATTGTTGGATCTCTCAATCAGCCTCTCGCTCGACGTCAAAACTCTCAAACTCTCACTCGTTCCATAATGACAGCTTCAGATATAAGCCCAGCACACAACGAATTTAGAAGTGATACGTTCACCACGCCCACCGCCGCCATGTTCCAGGCGGCTGCCAATGCGTCTGTGGGTGATGCCGTGTACAATGAAGACGCCTCCACCAATAAACTTGAGCAAAAAGTGGCTAAGATTGCAGGCAAAGAAGCCGGGCTTTTCTGTGTTAGTGGTACTTTATCCAACCAAATTGCCATTCGTACCAACTTATACCAACCTCCTTATAGTGTTATTTGTGACAGCGACGCCCACATTTATATCCATGAAGCGGGAGGAATCGCTACCTTGAGTCAAGTCTTACCTATCCCAATTACTCCCAAGAACGGAATATATCTTACGTTAGAAGATGATATCAAACCCAAGTTCGTGCCAGATGATGGTGACATTCACGGTGCTCCAACCAAGCTTATCAGTTTGGAAAACACCATCAACGGAATGATTTATCCTATCGAAGAGATTAAGAAGATCAGTGCTTTTTGTAAAGAAAACAACGTTCGTTTCCATCTAGATGGTGCAAGATTGTGGAATGCATCTGCTGAAACAGGTATCTCCATTGAAGAGTACTGTCTGCACTTTGACTCGGTTTCTTTGTGTTTGTCCAAAACCTTGGGGGCCCCAATTGGTTCTGTCTTGGTAGGTGATGCTCCATTCATTAGAAAGGCCAACCATTTCAAAAAGCAAAACGGTGGTGGTATTCGTCAAAGTGGTATTCTTGCTGAGATGGCCATTGTGGCAATTGACCAGAACTTCGGCAAATTGAAGCAGACCCATGAAACTGCCAAAAAGTTTGCCCAATGGTGTGAATCCAAGGGCATCTCCTTAAGTCATCCTGTTCATACCAGTTTTGTATTTATTGACGTGAAGAAGTCAGGGATCGATGCTGCTTACTTCGAGAAGCTTCTGGAGCTGTATGGAGTCAACATATATGCCGACAGAATAGCCTTCCACTATCAGACATCTGAAGAGAGTATTGAGAAATTGAAAAAGGCAGTCGAAGAGGCATTCGAGTACGGAAAAACCCATAAGGCTGTCGATGTCGGGTCCCGTGTGTACAAGTCAAAGGCAGAAAATTAGCTTTTGAAAAGATATACGTAGAATATATAAATTATGGATTGTGTATTATTTTGATGTAGTTTTTGCACTCGAATTTCGAATCTCATTTAATCTTTTGTTCAATTCGTTTCGCAGCCAGCATGCCGATATTCACGTCGCTAGGGATGTTCATCATCGACGAAAACGTGTACCCGGAGGAGTGGAATAGACCAGCTGAGCATGATATCATCGGTGGTGGAGGCCCCTATGCTATAGTGGGGGCAAGGATGATAGCAGGTAAAGCTTACCTGAAAGATGTATCAGGAATCATAGACAAAGGCAGAGACTTCCCGGTCGAAGTACAAAAGCAATTGGACTCATGGAATTCAGGGACAATATTCCGAGACGACCAGAATAGACTCACCACCCGAGGAAGAAACACATACGATGTAAATGACATCAGACACTTCGATTATCTCACAGATAAAGTACGCATAGAAATGAAAGACTTATTGGACAATCCTGTTCTTTTGCATTCGAAATGTTTCCATATCATATGCTCGATTGATAGATGTGATGAGTTGGTGGAAGGCATAAAAGCACACAATCCAGACGCCATGTTCATATATGAGCCGCTTCCTTCAGATTGTGTATTTGCCAATAATCAAAAGCTTTTGAATCTTCTTCCAAAAATCCATATCTTCACCCCCAACTTGAACGAGGCATGTGACTTATTGGGGGCACCATTCCCTGAATCTGTTGATGATGTGCCTTCTATATCGGCCAAGTATATGCAGCTAGGGGCCTTGAATTGCGTCTTGAGATGTGGTGCCTGGGGATGTAATGTTGCATCTGCATCCACAAATAGAACGCTCCCAGCGTATCACAAGAGTCAGGAAAAGGTGGTGGATGTGACCGGAGGAGGGAACAGTTTCTGTGGAGGTTTTATGGTTGGTTATTATCTATCTAATGATATAGTGGCTGCAGGAGTATGTGGAAACTTGGTTAGTGGGTGTGTAATTGAAAAACTCGGAATGCCCCAAGTGGTGGGAGATAAGTGGAATGGCAAGAGCATGAAGGAGAGATTGGGTGAATATTCGACAAAAGTCGACATAGATATCAACCAGTTTGAATTCCTAGATTAATACATAATATCTTTTCCTAGATTGATAGATTATATTTCTATTCCTAGATTAATAGAACATATCTCTATTCGTATTACATTGTGGTTCTTTAGTATGCTTATATTCTACTACACATTGTACGCCATATGTTGCGCTTACATATCAACTATACTCTTTCGCCTTGTTTTCTGAAAGAAGGGTGTCACCAGTGGTTATCTTGTCGGTATCATGGATGTCTGAGTTATTAGTATCTCCTTCCTCTTCTTCTTTTCCTTCCTCGTCATCCTCCTCTTCCAGCTGTGTGTGTGGTACGTTGTCTTCATGATATAAGAACCTCAACAACTGCTTGTCATCTGTCCATTTACGGAACTTCTTCCCGTTCATATAGACCACGACAGAAAGGAAAAGAAGAAATGCTTGCACAATTCCATAGGTTGCAAAAGTTAACCTACTACCTTTGTTGTGCATGTATGAGTTGTTGAACAATGAAAAGACAAACCCCAAGAAGTTCTTAGCGAAGTTCAAAGATACCAATGCCTCAGATGCAAACATCTTGTATGAATCAACTGTATATGTAATTGCAGTTGTTGATGCCATAGAACACCCAAATGATACACAGCCAAAGAATATCACCGGTGCAGTCCAAGGATTTTCAACTTGAGCGGACCAGCCGAACCCCAATAACCCAAAGATGATGAAAATAGATGCTGGAACCATCATAGCCAATCTAAACTCTGGCTCGTAAACTCCATGATTCTTTGATACCATATATCTGGTCAACTTATCTGACATGATACCTGCACACATCGAACCCATTATTCCTCCCAAAAATGGTGAGATATAAAACAACCCAATTGTCTGTTGGTTATACCCATAAGGACTGGCATGGAAGATTTCAGATATAACTTCGGAAATAAGAATAAGCCATACCACGGCAAACGAGTATACCAAAGATCCAAGTAAAATGGATGGATATGTGTATAATACAAATGGTCTTAATGCTACCATCCACCAACTATCAATCGTATGTCTTCCGGAAAAAATGGCCAATCTGCTTGAGAACGACTTTGGTTCTTCTATTTCTGGTTCGTGAACAGATGGTTCTGCCCTGTTTGTTGATAAAACTGTTATACGGTCATCGGTGAGACGTCTGAAAGCAAATGCATTGGGTCTTTCAGTAGGAGGCTGGTATGTCTTGACCTTCTGTGCAGCGGTAGTTTCCTCCAAGGATCTTTTGTTTGGAGTAGGGTTTCTGTCCCAAAAGGTTTCAGGAACAAACAAGAAAGTCAAGATCAAATTCGTGCCTAGGAATATCGCCAAGATCCAAAAAAGCCAATGTCTATCTAAGTACTCAAACACAAACGACGAGAGTAAAGGCACGATATTCTTACCTCCTAAAAGAAGCATGGTATAGATCCCGACTCTATAGGCTCTTTCATGGGCAAAGTAAATTTCTGCAATAGTGGCAGAAGGAAGCGATTCGGTAGGAGCAGCTCCGAACCCTGTAATAATTCTACCCCCCATCAACACTCCATAACTTTTTGCCGTGGCAGCAACAATAGAACCAATAATAAATAACAAGATGCCTAGTAAATAGGCCAATCTTTTCCCGTAAAGCACGGCAGTTGGAGCGGCAAACACCGACCCAAAACCAAGCGATAACATGAAAATACCAACAAGGTATGCGATGACCGGGGGGGATTTATTGAACTCAACCCCCAACAGAGTTAAGCCTGCCGCCAAGAGAGGCGATTGGCCGCCTCCTAAAAACGTTTGGAATCCCACGATCAAAAGACAAAGATCTCTCCTTAAAATAGGCCAGTTTAATGGATCATTAGGGTTATCATGAGGCTGAGGATGTAAGATGATACCGCCATCGGATCTCTTTAGAGAATCCTTACGAGATTCACCGTCCGCCTCGTCATCAAGCATGACAATGGTCCCGGTGACAAGACGTGTGCTTGTGTCTCTGACTCCAAGTCCCATAATTATCGTAAACAAGGCACAAGTAAAGGAACCACCACGCTATTTATGGATGAGCGTGGGCGCGAAAATGGCATCGTCCGGTTAAAACAGGTTGTTTGTTTTGACCGTGAGGTCAAGAAAATCGATGCTTGAAACAAACAAAATGTTCCGATAATCGAACAAATGCAAGAGTTTTTTTTAGATCTGGGTCGTAAACCTCAAGTGGTTTACCTAATCGAGGTCACCGACGTCTATGTAAGAGAGGTCAACCACACTTGGTTACGCGTATGATTTAACAATCGACTATGTGGGGTATGCGAGGCACAATACGGTCAGTAAATTGCAACCAATAACAAAACACCCACACATGGTGCGATGTATCCAGCAACTGGTGGCTTCCACCACCTCCATATCACACAGGGGTCTCCCTGCCAACTTAGCCGACCAAAATCAACAATGACTACATGTTGTTAACTCGGGTTATCTCCACCGGTTGGACCCCTCAAATTTGAGATAGACATCGATGACGTAATGTAAATAGATAAGATTTCTTGTTTACATGGTTTTTCTTTTGTCTTTGTTTAAGCGGAAAATCCACGATTGTTCTTATCATTTCGTTGACTTCCTAACTGGTCCCTTAACAAACATTGTCTCCTCATGAAAGATTCTGTCTTCAACACAGACATTCTCAATCTCCTCACCCCTCTCTACTTACTCTGCCATTCCACCTACTCCCTCTCTCTACTCCCTCTACTCCCTCTACTCCCTCTACTCCCTCTACTCCCTCTACTCCCTCTACTCCCTCTACTCCCTCTACTCCCTCTACTCCCTCTCTCTACTCCCTCTCCTATGACCATTGTATATTATATCTACATTATTTCTTCCCTTCGGAATTCACCTCCTCCTGCTCTATAGTAACACTCTGTACCTTCGCAATGCTCGTGTCGGTTTGACTGCCATCATCTCCAATGTACCTTCCAGTAGCATCGTGCTCAGCATCAAACTTGGCTAAATCATCGTTATACACCTTGATAACTGTATGCCCTTTTTCACCATTATCTAACGTATAGTAAACGGTTCTGTGTTCGTACCCAGATATCCTTGGTAACACCAATGACCAAATGTAATAATACGCTACACATAATGCCAACAATCCAATCGTCACCAAAGCATAGGTGCAGTAGAAGAAAGACACATCCGATCCAATCAAACCCTCCTTTGGAGGAACCCATGCCATGGCAATGACAAAGGTGTAGAACAAAACGGTGATACCAATGATAGGAAGAGGAACTTTCCATCCATTGTAGCCCAATCCTTGGCTCTTACGTTGACGACGTACCAAAACTAATCCAACAAGCAATAAGAACTTGAAAAAGTAGTTGGAGTATGATCCAATATCAACAATCACATTATATGCGTCACCTGGAGGTGGGGCTATGGAAACAACCACATTGACAAGCCAGGTAATGAATACTGGCAAGATTGGTGTACCAAAAGGTTTAGTGCTTGACCAAGCTTTTGAAAATGGAAGCACTCCTTGACGACCACATTCTCTTAAGGATCTCGAGTGTCCAACAACTGCAGCAAGTAAATGGCCAAGTGCCGAGAGAGCCACTAAAACATCAAGGGCCTTGACTGCATTTTTGGTTCCAAAGACTCTTTCGAAAAATACAGATGAAATCAAGGTACCTGCCTCTTTGACATCTTCGACATTTTCTAAACCAGCGTAGAATGCAGTGATAACAAGAAGATACATGATGAACACGAAAAAGATGACTGATGGAATGAAGAAACGGAACAAGTTCTTGGTTTGGCTTGGATGTGATTCTCCCACCATACTGAACACATATTGAGTACCACTGTAAGCAAAGGTGATTTTAATGATAGCATTACAAACAGCGTTCCCATCGTTAGTTGTACCTTCCCAGGAGTTTTGAAAGATCTTCTTTGGATTCTCCACATTGGTTCCACCTCCTAAAACCACAAACCCGGTGATGGCAATGAAAAAGAGGAACACAACCTTAATAAACCCAAGAAAGTTGGACAATCTCAAGGTGAGTTTAGTATCGTAAGTGGCTAACAAACATGAAAATGTCAAAGCGGCCACACCGACACCACGCTGGTTCCATGCAGTTGTTTCTTGTCCTGCAGCACTAAGAATGTAAGTTCCGAATGCAATAGCACTACTATTCAAAAACGACAAGATAATCGACACAGCTGCAAAAGTGGTTGGAATCAAAAAGTCCGGTTTTGGGTATGCTTGTTCCAAATATGCCACATCACCACCGGATCTTCTGGAGAAATACGTCACGTATTCAATATATACAAACACTTCGAATATAGCGATGAAAAACCCTGCTATCCAAAGCACGTACGCAGCTCCAACAGACCCAATAGATTTGGTGATACTTCCCGGGGTTAAGAAAATACCCGTACCGATGATTCCCTGAATAACAGTGTAGAAAGCCGTCACATAGTTCAAACTATACCCCAACGGGTTTACCTGTTCGACCGGAGCACCCAGATCAGTCTGCTTGTTGGACGATAAATCTGCATCACTTTCACCATCATAGGTATAGTTGAGGTTCGTAGTGCCCACAAATGGGTTGATGATCTTCTTGATTATCGACATACTTTGTTCAGCAAGTCGAAACCGTCGATATTTTATACCCCCATAATGTCTGGGCAAAGGCCATTGATCTCATCGCATAATTGTGGTTCACCACAGTGGCAACTGTTGTGGATAAACTATTTGCATCTACACGATATTATTCCGGGGTCCAATCAAGGCCAAGACAATACAAACAGGTATACGACTAGATAGGTTGTTAACACTCCGTGCACCAGTTGACTGGCGTCCATGCGGCCAGGGATTCCGGTAACAAGCATTACCACCATCTACAAGACAATTCTACCAACTAAACTAGGAATTCACAAAGATGGTCGAATCAAACTTCAGATATTTTTGAAAACTTTTCCATTTCCAGTGATATAGCCGCTACTCTCTGTTATAAATGCCTTAAGCTTGCAATCCAAATTCCCGCTGAGCGCCCGCCGCAACGCCAGAGTTTACGCAATAGTTCCACAATTTTTCGCAGCCAGCTCGGAATTGTTAATTGCAGACCCTTCTGATTTCTTGTGCACCCTTTAGGTAGCTGCTTACCACGAGTGAAAGATTTGCAACCGTTGTATGGACTATGGCTATCCAAGTCCTTGGCTTGAGGTCTTGGTACCCTTTTTATATCTTGGTATGTGTTGCAAGTAGATCGTGATGGTTTGTGGCTTCAAATTCTAGGCATAATTTCTATTGCGCATGGTGCAATTCTAGGAACAAATCTTGTAGTGGTTATGCCATTGAAAAGGCATTTAACTCCGTGGTATGTTTTAGCTCTTTGATCTATCTTGACAGAACTTAGAAAAGGGTTGTTAGAGTTCGTTATTTTAAAGTTTAGAACATTGGTCTCCTTCATAAAGCATGAAAAATATAATAATTATGGCTGATTTGAGACCGTATTCTGTATTCTAAGCGCCAGCTCTTGTATAGTTGCCAATACCGCATAGATTATCCAAGGCTAATGAATAATTGGCAATTTGTTGTTTCTTTTTGAAAACACCAGCAGTATTGGCTCCAGATATGTGTTTTTCGGCTTTTCCTTAGTTGATTTTAGTATCAGTTCTTGATCTCGCCTACTGTCTAGAGAATAGTATCCCCTGGGTGTTGCTTTATGACTGGGAAACCCATACTATCATAATCACTTTAATAAAGGGATTTTCACTGTACCAAAATGTGAATACTTTGTAGTAACCATCACATCCTAGTATTAAGCTCAATATAACACCATTCATATCCCACCGTGCCCAGATATTCATAGCAGGATAAAGCTCTACGATAAGTCCGTTACCAGGTCTACGATAAGTCTATTAACAGGTCTACGATAAGTCCATTAATAGCCTCAAGGCATAACTTTACGAACTTCCGTGATATATCGATAAGAAATAAGGGCTGTCTTCAAAGACTTAGTAAAAAGGGAAATCAGTAATTAGGGGTTTATCCAAGTAAGATGGCCAGAGAGAATCTATAAACCATATCTGGTGATATTAACCTTTTCTTTCACCTCACACCTACCTCTATATTACCACTATAAGCGGTACATATAGATTCGACTCTTTGTACAAGTACACCACAGCAGAAAATGTTTTCACTTTTCCTGCTAGGTACTGTCGCCCCATCTCTCTATCTTCCCATCACATGTTTACGACCAGTCGAGTAGAAGAGAGTAGGGAAGGAACCGGCAGTCTACGACCGAACATCCTTGCGAGGTCGCACAAAGAAAAGATCCTAATCTTATTAGTGCGACACGTTACCGAACTATGGAAAAGCTCCCGGCAGAGATCGTTCATTAAATCATCTCCTTTCTTCCATTGAGGACTCAGAATTGGATATACACCGGTAAAGATCCCGGGGCTTTGGTTTTTGAAGAACAGCTAGAAGATGATGATGACGACAGCATTATCATCAACTCCAAAAGTCCAACTTTTGTACTTGATTCCAGTCTTTATTACTTCCATGAGTCCGTTTATGGCGAGTTCTACCAACAGCATTACTTATCATGGCGAAGCTTTTATCATTCCATAACATCACCACCTTATATTAGTGTGAAGGGGCTCAAGGTGACTATATTTCACGCTGACGATTTGGTTGAGCTTGTGCGTAGATGCAAACATCTCCTCTCTGAGATGTCTATCACGTTGTTTATGGATGTGCACGAGGACATTGTAATCGCTGACTATGGCATTGAACTTCATCGTTTGCACCTCCATAATAAAACAGGGAATCTATTGCGGGCATCCATACCACCTATTGCCAAATCTCTTTTGATAGATGGAGAATTTGACTTTGAAGTTCCCCAGGGGGTTACAGAACTTATTTATAAAGCTCTGGACAACTCAAGGGATTTTTTTTTTGAAACCAGGTACGGATCCAAGTGGAGAACTGACGATACCCAACTCAAAAACACAGGCAAAAATAATTAATTCATTGGCCGACGCTAAACTAGAGACCTTGGATATTGACAAGCCGCGGTGGGACTTGGCATACGACCAGCAGGTATACAAATCATGGAGCGCCAACTTGGTGGATCTCAAACTTATTTTCACATCTAAGTCTGGCATTGATTTAAATGAGTTCCTGTCTTTCGTCAGCCTCAAATCACTAAAACTCCAAAAGAGTGATTCAGAAACTTTTGAAATGCAACCGTTTGACTTATCAAATCTGAAACTTGAAACCCTTCATATATTTCTGGAAAGAGGTGGTGCTTGTTTCTCTACCGTGTCTTCAGCTGATTATATTTTGCCGAAAAACTTGAAACACTTGTACCTTGGGGAGTTTTCTGATGTATCTTTTTTGACTTTACCCCCGACCATTGAATCGATCAAGTTTACTACTTTCGTGAACACTGGCTTAGACTATAGTGATTTGACTGAATTGAAGTCTTTTCTGGTGGCGAACTCAAGGGGTCGGATCAAATTGCCAAAACTTCCTATTGTACTTGAACGTTTAGATATTTCTGGTCTGGTACAAGTGCCTCTTAGACTAGACGATTTGAAAAATGTTAGAAATCTCAAAATATGCGCCTTCACCAACTTGGGAGAGCTTGTTTTGCCTCTTGGATGCAGATTTGCTTTCTTAACTGTCGGCCACCTTTCCCATCTACAGTTGAATGATAAGCTCGAAGCGCTTGTACTAGGCAGTGACAATACAGTGATTTCTGGCCCATGTAAGAACTTGAGCGAGGTTTACATCGAACAATTTGACCCACCTGATAAAGACCAAAACCCTAAACGACTTACAACGGGTGGATTGAAGAAATTGACTAGGTTAGTGTCTAGAGGTTATGAAGATTGGCGTGAGGTACCATCTTTCCATCAAATAGCTCATTTGGATATTGAAGGGTCACGCTCAGGTGTATTTGCAGCTCATGGGTTTGACCGGCTTCAAACATTAACCCTTAGTCTAGTGGTGGTTTTCTTTGAGCTGATTCAAGATTTACCCGAATGTTTGAATGTTTTAGAAATGAAGGCTTGCTATTTTATGAAAGCTACCAATAATCCACCGAATCTCCTCGTTTCTGATAACACTTGGGAGGATCAAAATGCAGCACCGGTTGACATAACCTTCAACAAACAAAACCTAAAGCGTTTACATATACTAAATGTTTCCGCAGCCCCTTCCACTATGGTTTTACCTTCAACCTTAAGACTACTTCAGGTACATACTTTCAAGCGTACTCTGGCTTCATTACGGAGATATGAGAACTGGTATAACTTTGACAATGTTGTGTCTTGTGATGTGGTTGTTGAGCCTGAAGATTATGAGAACCTGGAGCCTGAGCCCGAAATGCAGTCAACAGATCAAGTTAGAGTGAGCTATGTTACTTACGACTTTTGATTATTTGGTTGGTCAATAGGCAAACATTAAATATGTGGCTAGAGTCTTAACGGTTATCAAATTCAGATTTGACAGGCCGTTTGTGGCTATTTAGACTCGAGTACCGTTGATAATACAGTTGCCCTGCAGAAATTATTAGTGAGATGGCTGTTCGGATAGGCCGTCGAATTCCTATCAGATTCTATGCCCTAATACGGCCAGATCTGTGCAGTATACAAGACTCCGGCGGGTTCCCTAATGCGGTTACCCCATCCATAATGTAATTCCATTCCGCGATATCTTATCTATTTTCGCATCCGTATATAAAGACAATGTAGAACTCGGAAATGAAGGGAAATTATAGAGATTTACCGTATAGATCTACTAATCTACAATGACCGACATCAACACATTGACTCCTGACACTTCTGTTTCTTCTTCTCCTGTTCCATCCAAACTGGCCAGTTACGTCTTCCAAGCTCAAGTAGACAAGAAACTGACTGAAGTGGTTGGCGGAGAAGGAGGTAAAATTACTCTCAAAGATCCCGAAACGGGTCGCATCAGCGAACTCATCGATGGGTTCACTGGTGCAGCAGTTGGCGCCTTAGGATGGGGTGACGAGGATGCCATCCAATGGGTCACAGACGGGGTGAAGTCAAGTACTTACCAGTATTCAGCTCTTATCGGTAACCAGCACGCAGAAGAATTAGGAGAGTACTATATCAGTCGCTCACCTCCTGGAGCTTTTGCTTCTGCCGTTTGGACTACTTCAGGCTCAGAAGCTAATGAATTGGCAATGAAATCTATCAGACAGTATTGGTTGGAAAAGGGAAAACCAAAGAAAACCAAGTTCATGTCCAGATATACTTCGTACCATGGCTATTCTCTTGGATGTTTAGCTTTAGGCCTGTCCAATAGGTCTGCACCATTTAAAGAAATTTTGCACCCAGAGTCGCAATTTCCAAAGGTGCCAGAATGGTACCCTTATCGCCACAAGAAGGACGGGGAAAGTGATGATGAGTACGCCGAAAGACTTTTGGAAGTTTACGAGAAGAAGATCATTGAAGAGGATCCTGAAACCATTGCTTCTTTGACTGTCGAGACTATTAGTGGTACTTCCTTGGGCACGACCTGTCCTAACCAAACATACATGTATGGGTTGAGAAAGTTATGTGATAAATATGATATTCTTTTCCACCTTGATGAAGTCATGTGTGGAAGTGGTAGAATCAACGGATTCGGAAGACTCAACTGCTGGGAGAACTTTCTCCCACATAACGAAGGACCAGACATTCAAACTGTAGGTAAGACCCTTGGTACCGGTCTTGTGGCTATTGCAGGTATGTTAGTATCACCTAAAATCAAAGAGGTGTATGCTAAGGGATCTAATAGAGTATTGGGTGGATCCACTTACGCTTCCCATGCGTTCAATTGTTATGTTTCTTTGCAGGTTCAAAAGAAGGTTGAAAGGCTCGGATTAAGTAAGAACATGTTTGAACAAGGTAATTACTTAGGAGCAGAATTGAAACTGAAGTTGGAATCCAGTAAGATCGTTGGAGATATCCGTGGCTTAGGAGGATTCTGGACTATAGAATTTGTTAAGGATAAGTCTTCAAAGGAAGTATTCACTGGTGAATACGCAGATATCCACTACAGAGTACAGAAAGCTGCTTCCCAACGAGGCTTGCAAATTTTGGCCAATGGTGATTGCATTAGAGGTGTAGGTGGATCCTTTGTGATGTTTGCCCCTGCTTTCATTGTCACCAAAGAAGATATCGACAAAATGGTGGAAATTACTGTAGCAGCTATCGCTGAAGTTGAAGACCAATTGTAAGTGTATACGAATAAATTGCCTTGAAATACCCCAGATAGACTACCAGATTATCGCTCAATAGTACCACGGTGATAGAACTGCTAATTCGGCTTTCCGTTTCACTGCTAAGAACCTCTTATGTCGTGCAATATCTAAACCTACTAATTATATACCTAAAGTTAATTTGGCTGCAATTTTCACAAATCAACCAATAATGCCTACCCTCACCGGTTCAATTGCAGCCTATTTCTTCCCCCTCTTCTTTCATTCCCCAAATCATCTCTCACTACAATCCACCAAATCCCACACCTACACTCGAAACTCCATGCTCGCTCAATTCCTTAACCATAACCTTCTGCGTTACCTCCCCTCGCAAGTTAATTACGCGTACAAAAATTTTTCAACTCTCAATTTTCTCAAATCGTCAAATTTAATCTTTTATCACTTTTACCAGAGGGCCCTTACAACCAACGGTTATTAGTATCCAACGCCCATTACTACACTGCACTCATGGCTACAGAGGATCCGAAGGTATACCTAGCCACATACTCCAACGTAAGTACCAATTCTCCATTTCTACGCCTGGTTGACACCACGAACGCGTCTTTCCCTGTGCCCTTTATTAGGTATACTAACTTATTTAGACGGAGGTTTATGAGTCGATCATCAATGATTGTCCGCTTATGCGGAGATGCAAAGATGACTGGGTCAACGCCACCCAGATTTTGAAATGCTGTAATTTCCCAAAAGCAAAGCGTACCAAAATTTTGGAAAAAGGCGTCCAACAGGGCATGCATGAAAAAATCCAAGGTGGTTACGGGAGGTTTCAAGGAACTTGGATTCCTTTACCGGATGCACAAGTATTGGCAACCGGTTATGGTGTGACTCCCGAAATGGCGCCTGTATTGTTTTTTGATGCTGCCAACCCTGGTTTTGAAATCCTGAAAAAAGTTAAAGAAACCGTTAACAAAGATGGTACTCCTGTAAAGAGGAAGTATGTCAAGAAGAAGAAGCTTGAGGGATCAACACCCAAGAAGTTGAAGAAAGACGAAGCTTATGATTTCAATCCTACCGACTCTTTCAACTCCGTTTCGAGAATGCCTTCTCAAATGTCTAGCTTTAACAATAACATGCCTGTGCAGTATCCTATGAGCGGTTCTTTCAATCAACAGGAATACGGCAGTCAAATGCAAGGCCAATTAAATGTAAGTAACGGGATCAACAACGGAAATATGAACAATAATATGAATGGAATGTCATTCAACCAAAACCAGAATCAACAGAACCAGCTGCTTCCTAATGACTACCAAGCATACCAAATGCAGATGCAAATGCAAATGCAAATGTCACAACAGTCTTCCCAACAAGGTCAAGTACCCCAGAGTCAGTTCAACTATGGATTTTCCCAGCAACAGCAACAACAACAGCAACAACCACCGCAGCAGCAGCATCAACAATCACAAATACAACATCAAGGACAACATATGGTACATCCTCAAATGATGGGTCAATTCCACCATTCTAAGATTCCTTCATCTCAATCTACCAACGACACCAATTGGCTGCAAGAAGAGACTAAAGAATCAGACACTTCTATGTCCTCCAACGAAGATGGAAGAAACAGATCGAAAGAATCGTATGCGTCCCAGTTACTCAAATTCTTCAGTGAAGAAAGTAGCACCATCCCTTACTTTGTGCACAACCCACCTTTTGACTTCAACATCAACGAAGCAATTGATGATGAAGGCCATACACCATTGCATTGGGCATCGTCGATTGGAAACTACAACATGATCCATCTATTATTATCTAAAGGTGCCAATCCACTTGTGGTCAATAACTATGGATTAAATCCATTATCTAAGCTTATTTCTTTTAATAACTGCTTTGAATTAAAGAATTTTCCAAAGGTTCTTGAAGACCTCGAAATCTGCCTTATCAACACAGATATCAATGGTAGGACCCCATTACATTATTTATGTCAATTTTCCAAGGTTCCTTCCAAGTATGAAAGCTTGAGGTACTATTTGGGTGTAATTTTAAGCAAATTGACTTCCATGACCGATCACACTTCTGGGAATAAGAGTATCAACCTTCTCAAAAATGTTCTTGATCACCAAGATGTTAACGGTGATACTTGCCTCCATTTAGCTGCTAAGGCAAGATGTTCCAAATTGGTCAAGTATTTATTAAGCTACAACGCTAGAGACGACTTGTATAATGTCAGCCAAGAAAGTGCAAAGTATTTGATCATGAAGGATAATTTGTTGGCCTCAAAGGACAATTTATCTCAACAAGGTGATCCAACGGCTCATACCAACTCCTTGCATTCTCATGCTAATGGTTTGGGACCCAACACCGAATCTCCAGACCAACTTGCTGTTCCTTCACATACCTCATCACACTCACAAGTTATGTCTCAACCAAAGCTTCTCTCCACACCAACCCAAACCAAAGTTCATCGTTTGGAAACACCAGACACTCAAAGGACCACCGTGCAAGATGACGAAGATGATGACCATCAAGATGCCAGAGTAGATAAAGAACATTTGAACCTGTTGTTGAAAGGCACTGCTGATGATGATAAAGAAAACATATTCCTTGACTCAATGAAACCCTTTGATTCCGTATCGACACCTGTTCAAGCCACCAAATCCAACTCACATTTAAGCTCCATAGGAAGTCAACCTTTGGCCGTAATATCTGAAAGAACTGCTGAAAGCACTCCTATGGCTGTCGATATTCCAGCCCAACAAGAGAAGGATGGTAAGTCCTCGAAACAATCATACTCGGTTAATCCACCAAAGTTAGATTCCGACGGCAAAATCTTGGAACCTCTGGACGTTAAGCCCATGCCAGCTGATGATTTCACTCAAATCGTAGGTAACATGGTGAAGTCCTTGGGTGAAAGTCTCAAAGATTCTCTCTCTCAATTAACAAGCCAAGAAGATCTTTTGAAGGCACAAATCAAAGAGAAAGACGCATTGAATGATAAGCTCATACAAAACAATATTTATCAACTTACTAAGCATGGAATCGATGAGTGTATCAATTTAGAAGAAGCAGAAAGGCAAGCTGACAAATTGGTAAACACTCAAGAAACTGCTATGAAGACAGAAGAATCAAAATTGAACAATAAATTGGAAAAGCTTCAAGCTTTCCAATTAGCCAATCTTGTTTCGAATAATGAGGAGATTTCAGTCGGTGATGATCATAAGGCAACTGAAAATGAAGGGAAATTCGAATTGGCAGTTGAACTTACTCAATTACAATTAAAGAGATCTAGCTTGTTAGGAGACTTGACCGACAAGATTAAACTCTACGGTATTGATGACAAAATGTACAAATACAGGAAGTTGATAAGTTTGAGTTGTGGATTAAATGTCGATGAAATTGATTGCTTGATTGATGGCATTGAAGAGTCATTGATGGAGACTACGCAGTCAAAGTAATCTACTCATCTTTGGCATTGTGACGTTGTTATGTTTCAGTTCTTTTACAGTATTTTTATTTAGTTTGTAGTATCTTTTAATCCTACATATTATGACATTGATCCTTTTTTCGGATCTTGAATTGGAGGAAAATATTCTGGTTGTTGAAGGTGTAAAATTAGAGGAATTAGAGTGACTACATCAACTCCTACAGTTTAGCAGCCGGTTTTTATGTATTTCTCAGTGCGCGTTCATGATGGAAAATATCAATAATGGCTTCTTACAGTGATACAGTTAGTGCCTCGTTGAAAGACACCGCTCCTATTCCCGAGACAGCATACGAGGCACCAGCTGAAACATTCAGCAATGCTTTCTCTTCTGTCAGCGTTGGTGTGTCCCAGAAGGGTGGATTATCAACTTTGACTTACAAGTCCATTGGATACACTCAGTACGCTGAACAATTAGAGTTGATGCGTAGTGCTTTATTCCACGACAAAGAAAGCAAGCCTACGAGAATAATCAACGAGCCTATTGATGTAAACGCAAAGCTTGAGCAGGCCAAGTTGGAACTTGAAGAAGCAAAGGCTCAAACTATCAGCGCTGATTCAGGATCTGAAGAGACTAAATTGAATGAAACATTAAGTGAACTTATTGCAAATAAACAACCACTTGACCAAATAGGAAGTGAGATATATAACTCCTACAAAGCGGAACATCCAAACACTACGTTGGTATTTAATGCACCAGCTTATAGTAATGTCCAAATTAAGACTAGTGTAAAAGTTGATGATATACTGCAAGTCCAAAACTTGGATACCACTCCATATAATAAAGCAGAATCATACGTGACGGATGATGTGGCTGATATCTCTCTTGGTAATACATCGCTTCCTACGGCGTTCAGTATAGACCAGCTTCTTCCTGAACACGAGCTTCAACTTGGAGAATACCTGCAGGTCTTGATGAGCCCAGAGAATCAGGATATTCATATGAATTAGTGTAATATATATTGTATGTTAAAGTTTTTGAACCCTATAAACTGGATACTACTCCACTATACTCCGATGACCATTGACTTGATCACCATATAGTCATCAATACCATATACGGATCCTTCCCTACCAAACCCTGACTCTTTTATACCTCCGAATGGTAATGCAGCTTCTGAAATAGCACCCGTATTGACACCAATCATTCCCACTTCGAGAGCTTCACCTACTCTAAACAATCTGCTTACATCCTTTGAGTAAAAGTAGCCAGCCAATCCAACATCTGTATCATTAGCCAATTGAATCACATCTTCTTCTGATGAGAACTTGATTAAAGGACAAACAGGACCAAACGTCTCCTCTTGGAAAATCAACATCTCTGGAGTTACATTGGCCAAAACGGTCAATTCATGGAAATTTTCACCCAAATCCTGGCGGGGGTTACCACCTAAAATAACCTCTGCACCTTTGGAAACTGCGTCTTCGATATGGCTTCTGACTTTCGAAAATGATCTATCGTGAATCACAGGACCGTGTGTTACATTCTTATCTAAACCGTCACCCAACACAACAGATGCTTCAAGTTTGGAAACGAACTTTTTACTGAATTCGTCATAAATTGATTCATGTACAAATACTCTGTTTGCACAAATACAAGTTTGTCCACTACTTCTGAATTTTGCTGCAATAGCCCCATCAACGGCCGCATCTACATCAGCGTCTTCAAAGGCAATGAATGGAGCATTTCCACCCAATTCGAAAGAAAGCTTCTTGAGGGTAGAAGAACTTTGTGACATCAAAATCTTTCCAACATTGGTAGACCCGGTGAACGAGATCTTCTTGATCTTAGGATGTTCACAGAGTAACTTGCCTGCTTCAGCAGCCGAGGCAGCAGGAAGAATGTTAATCACACCTCTTGGAAATCCTGCTTGTTCTTGGAGATGACCCAAAGCCAATGCACTGAAGGGTGTTTCGGAAGCGGGTTTTATCACACCAGTACATCCAGCCGCAACGTAGGCTGCCAACTTTCTGGTTATCATAGCAGCTGGAAAGTTCCATGGAGTCATAACTCCACAGACACCAATTGGCTGCTTAAATGATAAAATTCGTTTTCCGTCTTGGGCTGAATTAATGATTTCACCCGTTTGAGTAGTAGCAATATCGGCAAACCATTTGAAAAAAGAAGCGGCATATTTGACTTCTCCGAGGGCATCATTATAAGGCTTACCGTTTTCAAGTACAATGAGCTTAGCTAAGTCATCCTGGTTTTCAAGGTATAAATGATATAAGTTTCTTAAAAGGTCTGATCTATAGGCACCCGTAGTGTTTTTAAATGAGGCAAAAGCGGTTTCAGCATCACCAATTGCCCCATTAAAGTCATCAAGACTCATTGACTGAACTGTCCCAATGTAAGATTCAGGCTTAGGGAATGAAGAAGGATTTGAAACATCAAACGTTTCTCCAGAGCTACTGTTAACATACTGGCCATTGACGTAACCCTGTGTTTGAAACAAGTTGGGGTTTTTCAATCCCTGGATAACGCTGGTAGACCCTGTAAGATATCTCCTAGCAGACAAGTTTCCTGGGAGACGACGAGTAAACAGTGTTGAAGCTAGCATTGCTGCGGAATTGGGATCCCAGTTGTTGCAAAAGTGCGTAGTGTAGTCGTGCCAGGTCCAGGTTGATGATAGCGGATGATAAAGATCCTGGGACTGATTAGGAGTCAGATAGACTATACAAGCTAGATTACATGTGATATGAGTTCACTAGGGTAAGTGAATTAGTTAAATGGTTTCAAAATGGTTGTAAGTTATCAAACGGGTAAAACTATACCAATAGTAGAAAAGCCCGATAAGCCAACAAACATACTTTCTGTAACAATCTACTTTATAACAGCTGGCATCGAACACTTAAAGAACCTGAAGGTAAGATAACAGCAAAAATCAGAAATTAACAGGACAAGAACTAATGCATCTTTTTTGTCAACAATAAAGTTGAGATAACACTTTTTGTGATTTTTACCAAAATGGTTCTAATGGATTCCATCACCCAACATTAAAGCAGTGAGTCACCCTACTTTGACTCGGTGTTCTAGGTTTAGTTTCAACTCTAATTCACATTTTCACAGCCCCCGTTTCTCTTCTACTAAGTCTTGGTCTCCGCACCTTAAATGTTCTTCTTTATTCTACCTCCGCGATACTTCAAGAACCTTCTACGATTACCCCGTAGAACACTCAAATTAGCCAGGTGTCATATCGAATCGAAGTTCTATGCGATTCGGTTATCTAATTGCTGGGGTATAAGTATATGACCATTTTTTCTTAAATGGAGTAGTTACAATATATTTACTAATGGCTGCAAATACTTCTACATCCCGAACAGAACACCCTTTCCATTCTTTTTCCCAATCTTCTTACAAAACTAAACCTTTCAGGCGACGTTATTGCTTAGTTGATAAGATGCCCGTCGATACTGATGGCTGCTTGATCCTGATGTTAAATTTACACGGCGCTCGACTAGGTTAGTTTCAATAGTCTAAAAGACTACAATATAACTAGACGGTAGTGTATTCCCGGAAACACCAGGATTCATAATACACTTACCAGAGTACCACCACACACACAACATTGGATAGTTGATCTAACCATTGCTTTCTTTCAGTCACTCAGTTTTTATAGTTAATTCAATACATGTTTAGTTAATGCGCTGTAATATGACTACATATGACACTCTAATTATTTATTCAATCCATGCCTCTCATACGTAATATGCTATATCAACATGCTTACACTTTACGTGTTCCATATGGCTTCAAGCCTAAACCTCGATGTCGCCCGGTACATCAATCTCGTCGTCACTCAGCAAACTTCCCACGTCACTGAGATCATTGTCGTCTTCATCTTTGTCGTTATCATCTTGCCAATCTGAGTGATCGTTGGACACATTCTTTGCAAACTTCTCAACGTGATCTTTCACGGCTTGGTTATATCTCTCGACATCCTTCAGCATCAAGTTTGAAGCATCAGTGTTGAGAGGGTCACTCGGGTTGGCGTACCGAAGCAAGTGAGGGAGAAAGTCTTCAAACACGTTCAAAAGACCAAACATCGGAGACCAGGTCTGATTGATAACATCAAGACAGACGGAGCCTGAACCTTCATCGATATTAGGGTGGAAGATTTTATTTGTGAACCCAATAGAAGGCGATTTCATGGGGTACTGATCAGGTAACTCTACTCTTACTCTCCATGTACCTCCTGCGTAAGGAGTGTCTTTTGGGCCGTGAAAAATCACAAACATTTGCTGGAGGTTGTCGTCTATAAGCTGGACATCATGGTCACTCATCATGAGGTCCATAACATCTCTTTCCATACGCTTCTTAGGAGAACTCATGATTGTGAAATGATAAAGGGTGACTTTCTGTATCGCGAACTGAGACGAGCACACGACTAGAGATAGAGGTTATCACACAATTGTGGTGTTTGACATTAATGGCGACTTCTAAGTGGTGCTTTGCAACAGGAAGCCTTTTAGGAAACTCAGTGTTATATACGCCAACTACAAGAATTCATCTTTAAATAGTAAACTCTCTTTTGAAAATTCTACCAGCTGCGATATCGGATTAATCTCTCGGATTTAAAAATGATTGGCAATTATGTGCTGTTATTAATTATATATTAGTTTAGTGCTATATAGTCTACCCGAATACCGTAAATTTATCCCATGGTTGGAGCTGTTCCCTTTTTCGTGATCTTGATAGTCCACTCAGTGGAGAATATTGGTTTTCCCTCTGCACAGAAAGTAGATGTTGCAGGGTAAGTACCTCTTATAAACGTACCACCTGGAATCTCATCCGGTGGTAATTGGATCGTATGGATAGGATTACTATCATCGTTCACATGAGCCACGTCTGCGATTTCCTCCTTTCTTGATCTGAATGGAATTCCTGCCTTTTTAACCACTTGATGATAAGTCAACTTATGAAGAGGAGCCTTTTCAACTCTGAACTTTAAATTGACCCTATAAGTACAATATTCAGGGAGCTTGAAGTAGAGCTTTTGAGGAGGATTCTCCATGTCTTGATGGTATTCTAATACGGCATCATGGCCATCGCACTCAATTGCCATGGCTACAAGCTCAATGTGCTCATTTCTGTACATCTCGATTAACTCTTGTCTGGTCTTTTCGGCACCAGCCGAGGATCCTCTTGATTGGACTTGTTTTGGTTCAATTGACGGAGTATTTTCTGCTTGAACTGACATTGGAAAAAAGATGTTACTAACAACCTGGAAATCAATCAAGTTTTATAGTGCTATCTTCACGTGACTGGATCTGCATGTGAAAATAACAGAGCGGCTGAAAATAGCAAAGTTGGCCTTTGCGATCGTTTATCACGGTCATGCTTGCAACTTAATGTTGGGCTCTAGACGTAATTGTTTCATCCCAATACGGCACATTGTTATAAGCTCCCCGCTGGTGGGTAACTAACAGATAGTGGAAGACCAAGTAGGGTGACAAATTGCAGATACAAGTAAAAGATTGAGTGACAGGTAACTGTATTAGGGAAAATGACATAATAAAAATACGCTGATCTGAAAGCAAATTAGCAGTCAAATTACCGTTGAAAAACGTCAAGTATTGAAACCAGTTTGCAGACTCAAGTCGATCCCAACATAAATGAAATTTAGTAAGAGGCGCTTGTTTTTGCGCGTTGGTTAAATTGGGGTATTTTGTTGTCTGATTTCATTTGTACTCGTCTCGTGTCTCCTTTAATAAGATTCAAGAGAGTTTAGGGAAACCTTAAACAGACACTTCAGATAAGACCATTTCTCTTTCGCTATCTCCATGAAATAGCATGTGCTTTTTCTCCTTCTGATCCCCATGGAGTCCTTCTAGATTGGTTCCGTATTTTTGACTTTTTTGCAGTCGCTGTAGATCCCGTTATCAGAACCTGTAGCCTGTTCAAAAGTAAAGATAGAAGATTGCTACTACTAAACTCAATTGTTCATGAGAACTAATCATTCTGGTCATCACCCCTTCGACGAATCGGCAGCCTTTAACTCTTACCAGCTTCTTGATATACTTATTACTCACTACTTCGTCTACCCTTTAAAAGATTACGGATCAGTAAAACTCTCAATCAACTTTCACATTTTTGTATCTATCCACCTTTAACCTCCGGAAGTTCACCTTTAGCGTTCAATTTTCTCTACATTATTACGACAAAACCAGTATTAAATATCAATGGTTTATTGACCTCCTTGGTACCTCTCTCTGGTGTATATTAGTTACCACACGCTACCCCTCTCTAACACAAGGGGCAGTTTGCTAGGTTTGATAAACACGCTAAATTTCGAACTAATCTTAGGGCAACTTGTCCGAGTGGTTTAAGGAGAAAGACTTGAAATCTTTTGGGCTCTGCCCGCGCAGGTTCGAGTCCTGCAGTTGTCGCAATCAGTACTCAAATCGAGTACAAATATTTTTTGCAACAATTTTACAAACAGAACACGAAGCTTCTTGTAAATCATACACTTTGAAACTTCTTTTTAACCGACGTTGCCTCGGTTTGGAAATGAACCTACATTTTTTAAGAACCTACAATGTATCACTTAACCCATCCAGCTAAACTACAAGCATTATATTACACTATCTAACATTATTCTATCCGATCGGCAAACCCCTCTAAATTTGGTATCTCTGTGTCAGGATCTGGCTTCACACTCGACTGCCTCCTCGAAGGGGACATCATCATGTAGTTCAAAGATCCAAATCTAGAATTTAAATTGAATCCCAGAAATGATGGGTCATTAAAATCATATTTAAACTCGGGATTTGTGTTGTCTTCTAGACCTGTTGGGAGACCGGTGGCGGTGATTGTAGGGGGAGCTGATGATTTCAAGTATTCATCGTGTGTAACATGTCTGCTTAAAGTGGCCGTATCTGAATTTCCAGGACTTATATCATCCGAAAAGAACTCTTCACTTTCTTCATATTCCATTTCTTGTTTAACCTTTGGCTTTCTCTTTGATTTTCTGGGAGGTCTTTTCTCTGCTTCTCTTTGTTCATACTCTCTATATTTAGCCAAGTATATTTTCAACGTTTCTGAATAGTTTTCAAAGCCAAGGGTGTACATTGCCCACAAGACATCTTCTCCGTTCAAAGTCTTCCGTTTTTCAACTTTGCACCTGTCAACAGACTGACTAGTGATGAAAGATATGAACTCACTTACACATTCCTGGATGCAAACCTTTGACTCCTTAGAGAGTTTGGCATGGGCCGGTAATGCACATTTCATTACTCTTCCCACTAATTTATGTTAGTAAATTTATATTTGCAACTAGTAAAATTAGTTAAGACATACCGTTGGCTATGGGAAGAAACCTATCCTGTTCTTTGATTTCATAGTCCTCATTCAACCAGTTGGCATCAATAGACTTTTCCATGTTTCCAGCTTTAGTTCACTTTGACAGAATTGAAGAATTTAACCGTATTGTTGAAAATCGCAGCCGTATAATGCGAGATCGGAGAGATAAAAAATTGCGGAAAAACATGAAACGTTAGATACAATAAATAGTACATATTATACAGATATAAACTGCGTGATTTTATCTTAAAGCCCACTATGGGCCCATTGTTCTTTTCATTAAGGTTCACTCGGTTTCATCGATATGAGCTAAGATTTTCCTGATGAGTTCAATGTAGATTATACTATCTTTACTCTCATCTTTCCAGTAATCATAAACCAATATCGAATATTTAAGGGTTTCAACAACTGTTTCCTTCGGAAGCAAATTATCGAGAATATCAGACAAGTTTCCGAGTGACTGTAGAAAAGGGTATTTCTCGAACAAATCCTTCCTTTTTTCTCCTGTTGTGACTGCATTTAACATGTCGTGAAGCTTTTTGTACAACAAGAAAATGATAAAACTTCCTATCAATAAATTTCTAAGATAATACCACTGCCCAGGGTGTCTATGGGCACCTAATTTAGGAATGTTCATCTTGGGCAAAGCCCTCATATTAATGAAGAAAGATTGAAGTGTTTTCTTTTTGGCTTCACCCAATAAGTTCATTTTGAAGCTTGTTTCATCCATCTTACCATTTTCATTACCGAAGAATTCGGAGAAATCTTCATGACTATTGTTTCTCTGGTAATAAAGTGGAGCTTCAAGAATTTTGTCATAGTCAAGATCAACACGGCGGTCCCCAAGAGAGTTGTCTAAAGAACTGCTGCTGGTCAGAGATTGAACTTCAGAGAAGTTTCCAATGTCTTTGGTCAACATCTCTATCACTACTTCGACCAATTCTTCTATGCTAATTCTATCATGCAATAAGAAGTAAACCAACGGTCTAAACAACAATAATTTGGATACAAGAATACGGGTCTTGATATACATGATAGATTCAGATTGGGCTTGAATAATCAAGTTATCATCAATAAGAAAATCATCCAAATTCTCAGATATGGATGATTCTCTTTTGTCTTCTGCCTTCATCCCAACCCCCTCATAGGCGCTTGCAATGGACTTAAACACTTGCGTGATATCAACTTCTTTCAACACAAAGTTTCTTATCTTGGGACTTAGAGAATTGATTATCCCATTATACTGATTGCTGTAACGGATGAATGAAATCCAAAATTTCTCTCCATAGAACTTTGGCAGATCCCAAAGAGAAGACTCAACTGCACCATTAGTAAAGAAGTCACTGTACATCTCGTTATCCACCTTTCTAACCGCAACTTCAGTTAGAAAATAGTACCAAGTGTATTGATCATCGAACTTGGTTGCAATTTGAACGCATTCTGGACTATGATCACTACTTTCGGATTGGTTTACGATCGGTTCTGGGACAGTAGGAAAGCTGCAAGGTGGTTCCACCTCCACTATACCAGATGGTGGGATTTGTGGCGATAACTCTGTTCTGAGTTCACACTCAAGTTTGAAGCATATCCAGAATAATCTTTCCATAAGTGCCTTTCTTGACTCATCCTTGTAAATCACCTTCTGATTGCCATCTTTTCTCCTTTCAAGATAATACATCATATCTTGACAAGCTAAGTTGATATGCCTAAATGCCACAATTGGTTTCATGATGTACAAATTGAATTGACTCAAAAACAAATTGTATAGGATAGAATTTGCACTATAAACCTTGTAGATATCAGAAAAGAATCCAACTAATATCTTTGACAAGGTTACAAAGCCAGTGGCTATAGATAATCTGTCTTTTCCCATCAGTGGTGGGACATCTTGGAGATTTTCTTCCGTCAAACAACTGGTAGATACATCACTTCTTTCTTCAAGTGAAGTCTTATACTTCGCAAAGTTATCCAACTGAATGGGCGATGATAAAACACCCAAACCACATACTAAGGGGATGATTGGGATTTTTCTGCAGAGGCTGATAAAGGCCTTCCTCTTAGACGGCAGGTGCCTGATGTGACTTTTCTCAATTGCCTTTAAGTATTCAGGACTGATATCCTTACCTCCTATTTTTATTCCATGATACTCCGACGCAAGTTCTAGGAGGGAAAAATCTGGGATTTCTCTATGGAGTATTTTATAGATTTCAATACTTTCCAAGAAGTCTAAAACATCCAAAACAGGAATCTTTGTATGACAATTGACGAAGAATGACTTTACACTTTTGCCGAGCGAGCCTACCATTACTTTTTCAATGGCACCCAAAGAAAGGAACACTTTTTGCGGCTTGACATCTGGTCTAGTCATGTCGCTTTCGGTATATAGTTTGAGCAATTTACTTGGAATACTTCCAAAATCGTCAAGCAAATCGGGAACTTTCATATTGAAATATTTCCATTGCATGACAGTTTCAAACGACATGTTCCATGCTAAATCTATCAGTGTTGGCTTGCGGTTGTTGACAGAGGACTTCGATACCTTTCCTTGTTTGAGGTCGCTTATCTCGTCCATGATCATATCCAACTTCAGCATGATTGTCTCAGATATGGGGTCTGAAATGATATCTTTTAGCTGTTCTTCATTACTATATTCGCAGGCAACCACCCCATTCTTTACACATGAGCTGCACCTAGGCCTGATATTGTCACATTTAACCTTCTTCATCCGGCACGTATTACAAGCCGTCAATGCTCTTTTACGAGCAGGGGTGGGTGCTTTACGCTTCTTAGCAGCAGGTTCTTCAATGATTAATCTGTTCATGGAGTTGTTTTCTCTTTGCGATTCACCACTGGTGTAAGATTGAGGCGTATCTTTGATGCCACCAGTCCCTGAAGGACTTGGGTTATTGTAAGCCGCTGCTTGTGGTTGTGTAATGGTACTTGTACCGTCAATGGAATGAATAAATGGCATATGAGTTTTATATCCAGTCAATGGTGCCTGTTGGCCTATTGCTTGTGGAACTTGGGATTGCGGGAGGGCCTGCGGAATGGACTGTGGAATCTGTTGAGCTGTCGGTGGGACTTGTTGACCCATCTGGGGCTGCGTTGGCGCTCGGGCACCGTATTGTCTTGTGATGTCTGGTGGGAACTGCCGAGAAGACTCCGCTGGTAAATGGTTATTCACATTACTTGCCACATATGGCGGTCTTGGGCTTTGCTGTGCGTATCCAAAGCTTGCCTGGGTATTACCAGGCAGCACCTCCGTTTGCTGGTATACTTGTTGATGGTAATATGGTTGCAGATAGTAAGGCTTGAACCCAGGAAGGTGATTGTTCAGTGGAAGGGGAGGCTGAGATTGAAGCGCTTGAGCTTGCGCATCATTAGGAGGCTGAGACTTCGACTGAGCTGTGGTTACAGGTAGTTGAGACGCCGGCGGCTGGCCTTCTCTTCCTTGTTCAGGTTTCCATTGTTCAGCTGACATTGATAGAACCAAGTGAGTGGAGTGCGAAAGTCACCCTACACAGAGCGGTACAGGGCGTAGAGCGGCAGTCCTGGATCGCAGAGGTCGCTTTGTTTGTGAAACCCTTTAGTTTTGGCTCTAAACCATTCATATAAATTTGAAATATGATAAGAGGCCTGGCACTATTTCAGCAAACTTTTATCAAATCAGCAGCTGGGTCATCGGAATTTATCCGCAGAGTGTTATCAGGACAGATCAATTGACTTCAAAAGGCTGATTGGTTTCTACTAAGAGAAAGATGATTGAGATTCACTCGAAATTCACAGTTTATTGTTTCAGGCTGCACAGGAAAAGTAACCAAAGAAATCCGTTAAGAGTAATTATGCAATACTCGTATGTATCACCGTGATCTCATG
Organism: Yamadazyma phyllophila; assembly: GCA_030571955.1. Taxonomy (NCBI): domain Eukaryota; kingdom Fungi; phylum Ascomycota; class Pichiomycetes; order Serinales; family Debaryomycetaceae; genus Yamadazyma; species Yamadazyma phyllophila. The sequence continues at coordinate 72,057 of JAJLZE010000024.1, read as the reverse complement.
GGTGCTTCGTATTGCAGTACTTGTATATTCACTTTACTGGTACCGGCTTGTAGCTCCTTATGTTGGGTGAAAAAAGGGGTAGAATCGAGGCTTTGAGTAACGTCATTCAGCCCTCTAATTGTTCAGTAGTTTTTCAATCTTCAACGTGGTTTTCCCTGACTTTTTCAGATAATGCATGTAATCAAGTCTTAGATTATAATTGTCTGATACCGTTAGTTTTGCAGACTAGCATTTCTTCTGTATTTTCTTCCAACGGGCCTTCAACCATTCCAGGATAGCCGTGATGATGTAACCAAGAACTAACATCCTCTTGGAGCATCCACTTTAACCACATCTTAAACGTCTGACTCTTCTACGCAATCGACTCATACGCCTTAAATCTACAACGTTACAATAATCTCATATATTCCTAACCTGGAGGCAATTGAGAAGCATCTACAATATCCGAAGCATCAACAGCTTCTTCTTCTTCGTAAACTCCCTCTAATGGAGTTCTTGGAAGGGCCATCATACCGGATCTAGCTAACTCTAAAATACCAAATGGATGTAATAATTTAATGAACGAAGAAACTCTTGATGGCTTTGCACTCAACTCAACAACAACATTTCTGTCAGATATGTCGACAATCTTACCACCGAATTGTTGGGTGATGGTAGAAATGTGGTCCAAATGAATGTGCTTTTGTCTTAAAGCTTCAGATGGTTCTAAGTTACTTGGATGATATGCTGACTCGTGGGCTTCTAAGTCTGGGATAGCACTGCCATCGTTGGTGTAGTCTTTGTGGCTAGCAATTAATTCTTGGAAATACTCTGGTCCTAAGATAGAAACTCTAGCTAAGAGTAACTCTCTCTTGATAATTTCGGCATTAGAGTAGTCCAAAACAGCATAAACTGGTACCAAATCTTCGATTTGTCTTCTAGCTTGTTCAATGACAGCATCTTGACCTTGAAGGACAATTGTCATTCTGGAGAGGTCCTTGACTTCTGTGTTACATACCACCAAGGAGTCAATGTTAAAGCCTCTAGCAGCCAAAGTTCCAGAGACAGAACTCAACACACCGGGCTCATTTTGAACCAAACAGTTTAACACGTGTTGTTTTCTTGGGGCTCTTGAAGGAGCTGGGGTTTCATATAAAATGGAAGAAACTGCTGCATCCGCTGACCAGTTTGGGGTATCCAAAGTAGGCAAAGGAGGTCTCTTTTGGTTACGGTGCAAGGTCTTATATGCGAGAGCCGAGGTGGAACTCGAGACCTTTGTTCTTACAAAAGGCTGGAGTTGTTTCAACCCAATCCGACGTACACTGAACATGATATGGATTGAAGATTTTCAATTATGATTCATCGCGCCGGTGTCGCTCTGCCCTTGTCGTGAAATGTCGGTTTCGCCCATATTTTTCTACGGGCGTGCGGATTGTCGGGCCTGCGACCCCGGGCGAATTCCTCTAATTCTTTGATAAGAATGGAGTAGGTGGGGGATAAAATCAAAATCTCCCAACGGCTGAAACGTTCTGTGTTTAACAAAATGTGATAGATTGTAGTCTTTCAGAAGAGAGTTTATTGTACACTTGTTCCTTTTGGCGCTTTTTCTTGGCAAGAATAAGCACCAATACATACCCATTACAGATATGAGTATCATCGTCGTAGGCATTGAAATCGATGATTCCCAAATTACGTCTAAAAGTTTTATTTTTTTATATTTTCGATATTTTCTAATATACACTAGCATATAATATACACGGCAATCACGAAGGAAAGCCAAGGGTGAAATTTGAAACCCTTTCAAACCCCAATAGCCTTCTTGGAAGCCTTTTGCTTTTGACGTCTCTTTCTGTTCTTCTTCGAAGTGTTAGGGTTCATTCTCAAGTCCAGTCTCCACTTGTTGATATGGCTAAAGGTGAACTTGATTCCACAGTAGGCTGGCGGAATAGTTTCATCAATAACTCTGATCATTGGAAGAGGAGTAGAAACTGGAGTGTCCAACAAAGGTGCCAAGATTGCTGGAGCGTCAAGGGAACAAACTGGAGGGGAGTTAGCAGGAGTTGGGAGCTCAACAGTAGTAGGGGCTGAAACCTCAACTGGAGTTGAAATGTCATCAATTTGGTCGACTGCCAACTTTTTAGATTCCTCGAAAGAAGCCAAAAGTTTGGCTTGTCTAACAGTGGCCTCAGTAATTTGGTGGCCAGGGAAAATAGTGGTGGTCGTAGGAGTGGCAATAGAAACTCTGGCGACTGGTAGAGAGCCACGAACTGCAGTACCATTAGCCATGTTTGCCTTTGCCCTAGCTACCGCGACCAGCAAGATTTCGCAGCTAACATTTTCGCAGCCATTAAAGTTTCCTAAAATGTTTGGATGCGAAAATCCAAGGTTGGCTTCAAGTCCACAAGAAGTTGTTGGCTTGAGAGCAGAAGCTTCAGCTAAAACATGGAGGACAAATTTGGAGAACTCCTCTGCTTCATGTTGTTGCTTTTGAAGCTCAGCTAATTCGAGGTCAGTGTTAATAAGTTCTAATTGTTTTTCGAGGTATTGAACTCTCAATTCTGCTTCTTCGCAGTCTAAGTCCAATGGGTCGAAGGTGTTGTAGTTGGTAGCGCTGTATCTAAGATTTGAAGTATTGGTGAAGTTGGAAGCTTGCATTGTTGTATGAAAACTGTTTGAAAAAAGTTAGGATTTGGGGGGATTTGGACCCCTTTTTATAGACAAATTTTGGTGATTATAGTTTCCTAAATATTTTTGGTATGCGAGAGTTGACATATATGAAAGGCACATTTATAGCATAAACTACAGGAAATGAATGACCAAGATTATGTAGCCCATATAGAGGGATATGGAAGGAAGGTATAGAGAAAGTGGTTATCAAGAGGAAGGTGACTAGGTCTAAACATCTACATTTTTAACACTAATATACAAACATAGTTAAGATCCCAAGAAGAAAGCTTATCTGTGAAATTTCTAGATTCAGAGACCCAATTTGAAGATTTTCATTGCAGTAAGATTGGCGAATGATTGGCACAGAAGGTTAGATTTTGGAAACTCGACAATAAAATAAGGTTCGGGCATATATGGATGAGCATAACATCGGTCTCATTTAGGAAACATATAAATGTTTTACTCTTGCTGGAGGAGGGGAGTGGAACTCGATGGAACGTAAATTTGAATGGAACATCCAAAATTTAGGAAAGAATAAGAATAAGGAAAGAATAAGACCCTGAGGAAAGTGGAAGAAACAAGGCATTAATTTTGGGGGTTCCAAGCATCTGCACATTTTGTGAATTTGTATTTGCGAAAAGTTTTATCAAAGCTACAATAATCAGAAGCATCTAGTAACAATTACTCTCCATATCTCAATGAGAGTGTTCTCGTGACCGGTTTTGGCCCTTCGTCGACCCATCGTGATATTTCCCTATACTGTCATAATATGGGGTTAAAATTCATTCTCCATTCAATTTTAATTATATTTCCAAGTTAACAATAAGTGTCTATTACGTAATACCGCCTGAAACTTATGGCTCACGTCTGCCACCGTAATGTGTCAATGCACTGCCAACCTCCGGACTGCCTCTTGCCCTAGACCCTGGTTCCATACAGAAGCTGTGGTTCCGGGATAAGCACGAACTATCCGGGCTAATTAAAACAACCTGTGGTGCCATCACTGCATAGCAACTGCTCCCAGGTGTTTGCTCTTGTGCTCCTTATTTCATCCCAACACCCCTGTTATATTCAACCTAAGCATTTGACTCCACACTATAGGATACTACTCAACCATGTGAATCAAAACCCCGTTTATCTTGCACAACCAATCACAAACTCAGCAAACTCCTGACTAATAAGTCATCAAGGACACCAGCATGCAATAATAGCCGGTGATCGTGGATCCAGCGCTAAATCTTCCAGATAAGTAAATTAGGTTATATCCTCACAAATGCTCAAAATTCGCAGCCACATTTCACCACTGTGGAATATTACGTCGATGTCAATATATAAGCACCCAAATGGCGAGATTAGTCGCCAGTGATGGCGGTATTTGACACATTCAAAAAACGCTTGGCGCCAAGTGGGGTTGGTAAGTCTTCTGATCCAAAAGTATCTGAAGAAATCGTCGATGCTTCGTCTATTGATAAAAATCACGATACTTCAAGTGATAAAAATCAAACCGCTGTAAAAGTAGTGGAATTAACAGATCAACCATTTATTGATTTATCCCAAAATTTAACAGAGGAAGACATTGCAAAAAGGAACAGTTGGCATTATAAGGCTAGAAAGTTCGTATGGGATGGTACCGGGAAGCATCCAAAAGAACAAAAGTATCTTTTGAAGCTTGACTTCTTTTTACTTAGTTCTTCCATGTTGGGGTACTTTATCAAGTACTTAAACCAGAATAACGTCACCACCGCTTATGTGAATGGGATGGATGAATACTTCCATATGGATAGCAATCAGTACAATTATATGGTAACTCTTTGGACCATTGGGTATATCATTGGTCAAATTCCATCCAATTTAATTCTTCACAGAATCTCTGCCAGATATTATCTTGGAGGTTTAGAAATAGTTTGGGGGATTTTGACTCTCTTAATGATCACCTGTAAAGACTTGAAGTCTATGTATGCAATCAGATTTTTCTTGGGATTGACAGAATCGGGTTATTTCCCAGGGTTAGAATATTTGATGGGTTCTAATTATGCTGCAAATGAGTTATCTACTAGATCAGCTCTTTTTGCGGTTTCAAGTAATGCTGCTACTTTGGTGTCTGGTCCATTACAATTAGCTGTTCTTAAGAGATTTAAACACTCAAAACTTCCCCCTTTCAAATGGTTGTTCGTTATTGATACGATCATATCTATTCCTGTTGGAATATATACCATGTTGACTGATCCTAACACTCCTTCTACCACTGACTCGTGGTATTTTACCGAAGAAGATAAGTTGGTTGGTTTAGAAAGAAGAAGAAGAATCGGAGCTCAATTGAATACAAGAGAGAAATATACTTGGAAGAAAATCAAAACTTTCTTCAACACCTGGCATGTTTACCTATTCCCAATTCTTTTCTTATGCTATAACAATTCTTGTACTGCTACTAATCAACCAACTTTTCAAACATACATTAAACTCTGGCTTAAATTGGGTCCAGATGAGTATAATATATGGCCTTCATACGTTTCAGCTGTTGGAATTGTCATCACAGTTATATTTGCTTTTACCCATAATTACATAGGTGGAAAACAAAATCACTGGTTTGTGGGTTTCATGTTTATACTATTCATATTTGGTTGTGCAGTGCTAGCGGCTTGGGATATACCTAAAGGGTTGCATTGGGCAGCTTACTTCTTTATCGGGGTACCAACGTCTTGGGGACAGCCGTTCATTTTTAGTTGGGTTAACAGATTGATGTTCCAAGACGATATGAAAAGAAATTTCTTGGTTGTGATGACTAATGTTTTGGCCTATGTGACATCAGCTTGGGTTCCTATTTTCGTGTGGAATACAGCCGATAAACCTCAGTATCATATCGGGTTCACCTACACTGCTTGTTTATCGTCTTTGGGTTTGATTTTAACTGTCTTGGTATGGTACTTTAGTAGGAGAGACGAAAAGAGGGCAATAGCACTTGAATCTGATCTGGATTCTGCTTCGGCATAGGTAGGTTTATTTATAGAATATTCTATTGATTAGATTAAATAAAGTATGGATGCAATGAAACTTTGACTAAAGACTCTTTCTGTTTCGACGGGAACTAGTAGTAGTTGGCTCAAGCAAATGGCAAATCCCCATACTAGAAACGTTGGTTCAAGCCATAAGGTCATGGTCTGTGTCATTTGTATTCATTATAAACCTGATTATAAAGCAGATTTACATATCTACGGGAATTCGCTTTCTCTCAATCCAAAATACCCATCTGGAGCTTTACTGATGTCCAACCAGTTCAAAGGCCCATTCGATCCTTCAATTCCATAATTGGATATGCGATTACCCCACCAGTTGATTTCGATGGAGTCGTATTTGACGGTGAAGAATATCAACAATGCACTGAAGGCCACTCCAGCTGACAAAGCACTGGTCAAGATATAGTTATATTTCTCCCACCATAAAATATAATTCTTCTTGATGTAGTACATGAAAAGGTACGACAAGTATAAACCTCCGGTATAATACAGAAGATTGAAAGGAGCATAAAGCAAGAATCCTCCCATCATGACAGTGGGGTTGAAGTATCTGGTAAGTTTCTTGGGACCATAATGTTTAAATAGAACACATGGAATAACAAGAACTACTCCTAGTAAAAAGCACCATTTAAGAACTGGATACACACCAGAAAATACTTTAGCGGGCCCAATGACTCCATATTGGATACTAGAGTAGAAGAAGGTGTTAGCACCGGGGCAACTCAATTTATTTTTCTGGTTCCTTTCACAAAGATTCTCCACATTATCCAATTGCCAGTTGGCAATGGTCAAAGCAACGGCTATACTCAAAAGGGTAGATAACATCTGGCCCTTGAAGATGGCCCTAGGAGGTATTTTAGCGTAATGTGCAACCTTTTGATCTGTTATATAATTGGCAGCTTGATGGTCGATATTGGTTCCATAACTCTTCAAAGTAATCAATGCAAGACCAGAATTAGGAATGGCATATCCTACAATCAATTCAACTAAGACATTCAATCCAAAGGAAAATCCGGTAACAGATGCTATAGCGGTGATAGGGATTAAAAACACGAAGTTGATGGCAATAGTGAATAAAATCCCCCACACAGGCGTTTCTGTAGGGTACAACAAAACACAGATGATACCCAATATAGTACTCATCAAAAGGATGGCAGTGAACCACCAATCAGGAACTTCTTCGTATTTAGACATCATATAACAGTGAGGATCTTTGATGAAAGTGCCGTAGACGCTTTTAGTTTTGAATGAAAACGATTCATAAAGAGTGCTGCCCACATTCTTGAAACTGGTTTTCATAGAATCCCATTCACTTACCACATGGTATAACACAGCAAAAGGATAGAGGGCAAAATATGCACCGTATACTACCAAGTTGGCTGCACTAAAATACGGAGGGCCAATTTTGTGGTATTTTTCATTATCAAAATGGTTGTTGGCGTTTAATATATCATGGACCTTATACACTTCACCTTTGTTGTTAAAAAGCTCATTAGTGTTGATAGGCAAGTATCCAGTCCATTTATTGTTTGTATAGTAAATGGCCACGATAACAAAAAAGCCCATTATAGTACCAATGTACTGATTGAGGTAGGTATAGAATGGAATAGTCATGCAGCCCGCTGCATTGAGAATGTTCCAATCAAAGGATGGCAATGGGTTCAATCCCAACCCTATATTAGATCCCGTAATATTGGCCAAGTGCAACAGATCGGGATTGAACCAGGTTGTCCAGTTAAAGGTCGATAAAGCCTTGAAAAAGAATGATGGGATCCAGTTATAGAAGAAACTAGCAATGAAAACCACAAAGAAAAAGGAGTAACGAGATATAGTCCAGCCATAAATCGACAGATGGGATTCTTCTTTGTCTATCAATGCCTTGTTCAATGCTATCAATGGTAACACTGTTGGCCAAAGAGATTTAGCAGGATATATACATATTTTTCTCATTATACCTGCAAATCCAAACCCCAAGAATTGAGTCGATAGAATTAGAAGTAGTTGATAAGTTATAGTGACCCATTTGAGCCCATAAAATTTATCCAACTTCATCACAAATATGTTGTATATGGCGTATGGTGTACCAGCTGAGCACAGATATATGATAGAGCTAAGCATCATTTCTTTATAATTCCAAGGTCCTGGGTTCAAATTCACCTGCCTACCGAACACCAGAATCATCTTGTCCCGAGGAAAAGCCCTTTCCCAGATTCTTCCACTGGGCAAAAGGAGCAATTGAATTGTATGAGAACCAAGCGATATGGAAGGTAATCTATGCACAAAGAAATTATTGATGATTGATCCAACGAATGTCCACGAGAGCCCAATCACATAGGCTCTGAAGGTATCTACAGGGACGGTAGGATCATCAAGCGGTTCGGTTATGGCTCTGATCTCTGGATATGGAGAATGATATTCAATAAGTGAAGCCTCGAGACGTACCTGTAAATTCCAGTCAATGATATTCAAGTACGTTTTATTCTTGAAATTTGAATAATCATCTAGATCTTCCAGCTTTTCGTTGGGTGTAGTCTCCTGTTCTGCAAAATTATCAGGTACCTGCCTAAGAAGTCTTTCTATCAATCTATAGTCCTCAAGCAAGAAATTCACATCCCCTTTGTGTGCTGCTAAAGTTTCCCTTAAGATTCGTGTGGCGTCTTGCAAACCTAAACTGGTGATTTTGTCTATCATATAGCTGGCACCTAAAGGTACTTCAACTGCTTCAAGTGAAATTTTCAGCTTATAGCTATCATCACTGATCACCCCAAGTCTAAGGAGAATGAACCGTATTTGATCTGGAGAAAGAGACTGTACATGAGATCCTTCAGTCTCTCCTGGTTCTGGTGAAGGAGTAGAGTCTGAATAATCCCCTGAAGGGATGTTGTCTAACTCGATATACTCGGGCTCTCGTCTCATTAGCATGCGCGTAATTCAAAATTATAGAAACACAAACATCACTTACTAGAAAAACATAACTAAACTATAAATGAGATTCCAAGATCTCAACCACCTTTGCCGGCTCGGTGCTGCTCTCAATATTGGGGCTAACAATTCCATTGACAAAAACTGTAGGTGTCACATGGACCCCGACTGTTCTTTGGTACCTAGTAAAGTACTTGACATCAACAGTCACCTTGTTTTGGGTCTGGCTGAACTCCTCAGGATTGGTGGCTTTGGTAATGTAGATGTTCTCTAACACTTCATCCTTTGAAAATGGCAACTTGATGTCGTTGGAAACAACATCATAAAGGTCGCCATAAACAGTGTTTCTCCCCTTCTCAGGGTTGACATTATCGAAGAATTGACTGATATTCTTAAACAATGACTCACTTACGGACCAGAAAAGCGACGAATCATAGCCCTTTTCTCTGATGAGCTTTGCAATTGAGAAAGCAAATTCATGGGTGAACACCGAGTTAGGGTGCCATGGTTGAATGACGTTCTGGAATACAAACTGGAACTTGCCTGGGTGTTTCTTCTCCACTTGAGGGATGATTTCATTTTTCACCTTCAAAAAGAGCTTAGCAGAATAAACACAATTGTAGTCCAAGTAGAGGCTAACGGTGTGTGCGCCGCCTTTGCTCAATTTGTCTAGACTGTAGTATAAATGAGTTGTATTGTACTTGGGAGAGACCATAGTTGAGGACTAAGTTAGCTGCGAATTTAATTTATACCCGCAAGTGTGGCGCTGGGTTGTGGATTGGTTAGAATTGTATTTGATGCACTGTTAGGGTATTTGTAATGAGTAATTAGTCAATTGCCCGATACGATATAATAGAGTCAAAGGAGTACAGAAAAGTGCAAATAGTAAAAATGTGGTCAATCGTTCTTAAATAATTTACATTTATTCATCGTATGCATAAACCCTAATATCTCTTGAGGTCCTTCCTATTTCGAATTTCCACATCCCAGGCTTGATTGAAGTCACAAACTCATACATAGGTTGGCTCGTTGTCTGTAATCGGAGATTCAACACCGGGTTCCTTCTTGACTGTAATTTCAAGTCTGTCTCGTTCTTCCTTACGGGGAATTTTCTCGGGATAAAGAATAGAATACAAGTCCGCTTCTTCCGTCTTTACCACGGGTTCTTCTTTCACTATGATCTCTCCACTCATTGTCGCATTTGGTAATGATACCGGTAAAGTGACTAATACGGATGGAGGCTCAGAAGGACTGAGAACACTTGAAGGAGGACTGGGAACACTTGAAGAAGGTTTTTGGGAATTTGATCTTCTTTTCCTCCTAGGTCCTAACGTAGACTTCTTCTTCCTTCTCTTCTTTCCAGTAGTATCTGCAGGAGGTCTACCACGAGGTTTCTTGGTCATCAGGGCCGGCCGGATAACTGTAGAATCCTGGATGTATTTTTGTCTCAAAGACTCAGTTAGACGTTCTGGATATGGTTCTGGTTCTGGCTCTTCATCGTCTGCAACAAGCGCTCCATAGATTCGAAACTCATTAACTTCTTTCACAACCTCCTCACTCACTTCTTGAAGGGCTGCTTTCAAGGGATTTGCTATTACTTTAGGCTCCTTTGATCTTATTATTGGATGAACTGGTAATAGTTTATCAGATTCAACGGGTACTTCGCCCTGTGAAACTGCAGCAGGTGTAGGAGCCTCAACAGGATTGTTGACGTTGACGAAAGCAAACTGATCCTCTCCTTGATAGGCATTTGCTGTCAGGTTGGCCGGTAAAGTACTTGATGAGCTAGGTTTCTGGATTTCCTTTTCGTGGCTTTTTGTCTTTTGTTCCTTTGATACCAGTTTGGAAGAGTTTTGCGTGCTTTTCAGCTTAGCAGTCGATCCTTTCTTTCGGTTACTAGCTGATGAAGATTGTAATTCTGTTTGTCTATCAACATCGGCCTGAGTTCTTATTTGGAATTGAGCTCCCGGCAGCGGTATCAATACGTTTTCATATTTCTGGGTTTTCACCTTTCTTGGTGGCTTCCATGTCTTACCGGGAGGCAAAATGATCTCAGGTTCAAGAATTTGGATCCTCTGCATTTTCTGCGTTGGAATGTGTGTTATACTGAAAGGTAACATTTTCAATGGTTGGGCTTTTTGAGGAATAGCTTTCATCTCAATCTTGTTTCCTAAGAAAAGCCCGTTCCCTTTGCTCTTCTTCTTCTCCCTTTTTGAATTATCATTAGATTGAAAGTGGTCGAATGAAGTTGATTCCATTGGTCCCGACAGACCAACCGATTCTACTTCTTTGTAATCCGGATCAGTCTCACCCTCAATCTCACTGTCACTTTCACTCTCTACTTCACTTCCAATTTCACTTTCAACTGCACTTTCGCTTTCGTTTTCACCTGGATTCGAACTCTCACTTAAGTCCGAACTTGATGAAGTTACATCTATTCCCTGAATTATTTGAGTGGCCTCTTCTGCCGCCTTGCGTTTCTTTCGTAAGTTGATCGTGGGTACACTTTCACTCGTTGACAAGGGGGATGGATTTTGTGATTGGTGCCGTGAAGACCCTGAATATCTCTGTCCTTTTGGTCGTGAAGAGGATGCTTGAGAAGGAGACCGATTTGCCAGGGACTTTTGAGATCCTGAAGCATGAGCTGCTCTCTGCTCCTGTGTATGAACTTGTTCGGCCGCTTGTAATTGTGTTGGTACTTTATAGAAACCTGCAGGAGCTTCTGGTCCAACTTGTCTGTTCCCGGTATGTACAATACCACTCGATGGGGTTGTTGGGGTAGAAAAGCCATTATGATGGAGTCCGGGATTAGGAATTGGTACTTGTACTGTATTGGCTGCCCCTGTTGTAGGCGATTGATATGCACTTGATAATGGCAGAGTCGCAACCATATTTCCCGGCATGTTTCCCCATGGATTCATATGTGGCATATTACCCCCCATGTTGGTATTGACTGTAGGCAGCTCTGTCATTCTTGCCAAGTTAGATAACGGAGGCAGATTTGAAGCTCTCAAAAGGTTGAGGAGATGAGGATTATTAGCGACAACTGAGAATGGCATTTGTGATACCATTGCTAGCTGTTGGGCCCTTTGTTGGTTAATCCAATTTGCGTCTTTCATGGGAAAGTTTCCGTCTAATGATGGTGGGAAATGAGGGTTCCATTGGTTTCCTTGAGCAACAGGATGCATTGATTGGGGATCGTATGGGAAGGGTGTCATCTGAGCTGAGTTTACCATGTGTAGTACGGGGTTACCATGACTTCTGTTTTCACCTAGGTGAGGTAGCTCGTTCATCATGGGGACCGGGTTCTGCTGATTGTACATCAGGTTTGGTAGTAAGCCCGTTTGGCTGAGCATTTGTGCCTGGGCCAAGAACTGGGCCTGGTATAGAAGTTGGGCCTGCGCCTGTTCTTGCTCCGCTTGAGGTGTAGGGAACACAGCCTGTGGATGGGTCGGCATTTGTACTCCAGTGTGAGCATTCGTTTGTTCCCGTCCGAAGTGTTTATGCCCTTGAGCTGGGACCTGTGAGTGTACATGAGGAGGAGGATTTCCTTCTGTCTGTGCTTGCGAGTATGGCACTGGTGACTGGCCATATAAGTGTTGTACTTGTGCCTGTGCTGCAGCCGGTAATCTAACGTCACCAGTCTGAGGCAGTCTCGACGACAGCTTTTTTCTGGTGGACAGTTTATCGGAGCTAATCAGCAGCTTTTGTGACCTCCTTCGTTCGCCCGTTGTATTACGATTCCGCAGTTGATTGTTGTGGCCAGACAGGTTTGGATCATTATTAGACTTAGGGCCCAAAGGCGAACCTTGAACCAGTTGCAAAGGAACTTGTTCGATGACTCTAGACTTGTGATTGGAGGCCAAGTCACCAGACGGGGACTTTGGCTTTTTGGATTGGATAGCTTGTGCATCCATTTCAGGAAGTATGTTTGACTTCTTCCCTCTTTGCTTTCCATCAGCATTCTCTTTAAGCATGGCGGCCACAGAATGAGTACCTGGTAATTTATTTGGCATTCCCACTCCAGATGAGGAATGTTGCCTTGACATATTTCTTGCTTTATCTTCGTCTAAAGGCTTGTTTACATGTGGAACGCTGGGGACAGCGTTCATAGAAGGAATGGAGTTTGAATGCTGAAGTGGAGGTTTGGAATTTGGAGGACAATCCTTGATGCTGATTAATTCTATATCTTTTTCACCGTCATCATCCGATTCTGAGTCAGATGAATAAAGTATAATCGTATTCAATGCCGACATTTTTTTCAATGGCTTGGACTCTGAATGTGTGGATTGGTCCTGGGCCTTTTCTGACTCTTGCCAGGTGTTTTCTGACTCTCTCCTGCTCGTTTCATCTTCTGGCTGATTTGATTCTTCCTTTCTTTCTTCCTCCCTTTGAGCAGCCTCTGAGGCATGTCCTGGTAATGATAGAGCCCTAGATTTCAGGGCTGGAGATCCTAAATTCTTCTGCGTTTTGTATAAAGTGGTTGCCAGTCGCTGTCGTAACTCCGAATCTTGCGCATCATCGACAGTATCTCGCAGTAAATTCAGACCACTATGCGGTAAATGCGGTGCGGCAGTTTTGGGTTCGAAGTCATCTTCGGTAGGCTTAAGTGTAGACGTGTAATTGTACAGCGAAAACAGTTTGGCAATTGGACAGGCAGAAGAAGAGCTGTTGTCAATTTCTGATAATTGGTTTGGCACTTTTGGATTTGTTTCTGTTTGCATTGTCGTGTTCGGAATATTTGGCGCCTCGATACCTGGCACTGTTACGGCTGGTAGATCTTGGGGAGATGGATTGGCTAGATCAACAATAGAGAGGCATCTATGAGAATTCAAAATATCACTATTTCTTTGCCCTGAATCACCCAAGGACAAATAGGGTTCCATGTATATCAGTATTGCAAATGAGATAATTTTTAATTCATCGGTTGTGAGGGTGTATACGTGTCTGAGTGACACTTTAAATTACGACATTATTTATGAAGCTAAGCTAATATATATAATTTACATTTATCATACAAGACGTGATGGAACTTCTCTTCGTTGATTTCGAGTTGCTGAAGGGGCTCGGCATGTACACCAGTGAAGTTATAGTCTGATATGTTGAAGTCTTGTTGAAGCTGATCGAGATCATTCTTTAAGTAGATTTTTATCGACTGCGGATCTGTGGATAGACGTTTAGATAGTTTAGTTTTAAGATCGGCAAGGCGTAAGTGGCCCGGGAGAAGAAGCACAAAAATATCATCTTGGTAGTAGAATTTGACTTTGATTTTACCGCTAGCCCCTGGTGCCGTACTAGGAGCTGCTGCTGCTATTCCTGCGCTTCCTCCGCTCACTCCTGTAGCACTTGTACTGGTACTGATATCCTTGCTACTCCTGCTTTCTTCATCTCTATTAGTAATGTCTGCTTCTGATTCTCTTTCTTCTGTTGCGTCTCCGTCTCTTTGCCGGGTCTCCCCATTGCCGTACACTTCTCTTTCGATGTTTCCATCCCTCTCGTTAATTTCATATCTTTCACCATCAGAAGAACCAGGAGTGCCGCTACGACGTACAGCCAGGTACTGTGATAGTCTGTCTTGATGATAATTCGACGCATGACTGATTGGTTTCAGCTGTCTTTGTTTGCCAATTGGTTCTGACACCTCCTTATCGAACCCATTGTTCAATACATCGAAAAGCCTCAACACTTCTTCGCTTCGGGATATGTGACTTGGAAGAGCGATCAAGTTCCTTAAATAATAATCCAACTTCTCTCTTCTAAGCTTTGAAATGCTGTCATTCACATTGATCAATGGGCCAGGAATTGATGGGATAATCCTCTTTGAATTCTCAATCTTTCCAGCCTCGTAGGGGAATAATTCCAAAAGCTTGACTTGAAGGTCATAAAAATCTTGATAGTACCGGTATAAGTATCTTATTTTTGTATTGCTCAATTTTGCTACCACCAAGTATTGGTACCGCCCATGGTCGAGCTGGTATGAGTCCACACTGGCTTCCACTACCAGGGTATTGTTACTGCTCAAAGACAGACGATTGGAAGAAGCTTCTCTCTGGAAGTACTGCGTATTCGACAGTACTGGAGGAGTCTGGTTAGAGATCAGACCAAGCGGTATGGTGGAGGCCTGATACTTGGCAGTCTGATCTTTCCACTGTTCCACAGAAGGAATCTTGAATGCATCTATCACTTGAGCAAGTCCATTGGATGCAATACTATTATTCGGATTAACCAAATCCACCACCTTGACATAGCTTACAGGCACCAATCCTGGTCCTCCTAGTCTGTTTATGGGCTTGGCAATAAACCATTCATAATCGTGATGGGCACAAATAATGAGGTTCTCACCAGGAGTTATATCCAATTCATCTTCTCTCTCGGCCTTAAATTCATAAAGAACGATAGCATAAAGGGTTTGGTTTGAATTTCTACTCAGGGAACTAGTACGGGTGCTTGTACGGGTGCTCGAAGAGCCAACGGCACCAGCACCAAACCCGGTTGTAGAATCCTCAGTCTTAGGACGAGACCGGTTAAATACTTCAAAGTAACTGATAGGAACCATTCCCTTTGTGTTCGAAATCGGATTATATGCCTCGTACCAGCCATTTTGCTCATTCTCGTCGTTATCATTCAATATGTGAAAGAAATCACCTTTTTTAAATGCAAGTTCGTCGGGTCCTTGTGGCTGATAATCATAGAGGGCTTTAATTACTAATCTTGGAGATTGAAGGAGAGAGGCTGGGTCATTCAGCTTCAAAGGACTGGCGATTCTTATGCCTTTCCCTGAATCTGAAGATCCAGACAGTCTTTTGGCTCTTCTAAAGGACCTAATCATGTAGAATTTCACTTTTGATTTCAAAATTTTCGCTAAAAATAAAGTCGTGGCCAGGCCGTGGCCCCAGCCAGTCGTAACTTAGGCGGTGCACATTTGCCCATTCGCGGTGTTGCCGCCTGACAGTCTCAGTCGATCCCATTAGTTTCACCACCGCTCAATAATCGGTTTAAGCATTGATATGCACAATTACGACCGTAGCTTATAACATACATTGCTTGTAATTCAATCAACTAATTTGATCCATGCCCAAAGTCTTTCCCTCTCGTTGCCTCTCAGCTCATTCCCTCACCACACAATCGCATGTACTCCCTCTCCCTACAACCCCTTCGACGCGTCCAGTTGTCATTTGAACCTTGAACCTTGAACCTGCGCGGCTCCGTGGATATACCCCGAGATATTGTTTGTCTACTGGTTATTGTCTGCGCTCTCTATTTTGTATTGTGTATCAATGCTTTGCAGTATTCCAATATATTATGCAGATATACGTTGTCTCTCTATTCTGTGGCTGTTACATCTATATTTGTGGTCTGCGTATGTTCAGCTACTATACCAAACTTGATTCAAATGGTGTATCAATTATCTATTATATGTGCTATTAAATCTGAACCGATGCTATACATAATTTGCATCCTTTACTTGAGTCACATCCCGTGATACTCCCATAATAAATACTCGACCTCTAACTCCATCAAACTCTTCCGAGTTAGTACTCGTACACGTCGCTTACGAAGCCCTTGGCCTTCAAATGGCCAAGATATTCACCCCAGAGCTCATCATGCTCAAGACACTTATAATCACCAATCATGATCAAACCATACCTAGCTCTTGTGAGTGCCACATTCAACCTCCTTTCATCTTTCAAAAACCCAATTTTTTTCAAATCATTGGAACGTACACAGGAAAAAATCACGAAATCTTTTTCACGGCCTTGGAATGCATCAATAGATGCTATCATGATGTCTGAAACAGTATGAATTGTGAGGGGTTTTGACTCACTATAAACATCATCTTTATCGTCTTCGACCTTGATCTCCTCCTTTTGTGGGTTAATCAAATCATTTTTAGCCAACGCTTCAGAAATACGATCTCTCTGTCCTCTGTATGGTGTAATAACACCGATATTAGATCTATCGATCTTTTTATCGTAAATCAAACTCTGTAATACTTGGATAATACATGTGATTTCGCCAGGGTTATGATAGGTGTATCCACTATCTTCCCTTGTTCTTATGCTAACAAAGTCCTCCTGGAACGATCCCTTGGTATCCCAGAATAAAACAGGCTTAGGAATCAGATCAATAGCTCTATCTTCGCTGGTTAATCCGTCTTTCAAAAGCCCGCCATAAAACTTATTACGAGAAAACTCACTGATGGCTGGATGCATTCTGTACTGCGTATCCAACATGTGAGGGTTGGTATAAGTCCCGTTTTTAAGTACTCTTTCAAATAATGATAATGACAAATTCGGTACCTGTGTGAAACTACTCAATTGTTTCTGGTCTCCCACAAAAACAAACTTCTTGACTCCCGGCATAGATAAAGGAATTAAACTTGTAGGTTCAGATGATTGTGTAGCTTCATCCATAATTACTACTGGAATCTGGGGTACAGATTTCAACTGGTTACCTCCTGCCACCACCGTGGTGGTAAAAATAACCCTTGCTTGTGCAATTAACAAGTTCGATAACTCGACTTGCTTACTTTTTACCTTTTTGAACTGGTTCAAACTCACTTCGCTGGCTCTGAATGTTTTTAAAGTGGCCAAGGTTTCTTTCATCCCTGACGGAAGCATGTCATAAACTTTATGGTGCAAACAAATGCTACTCAACGGATTGGATCTGTTGTAATCCAGCTCCTTTTCATTAGATACAATTCTTAATAAGGATGGGCCATGAGTTGGAAGTAACTTCTCAGCGATGTTGTCAATAGCTATATTTGACGCAGCTACCACTAATATTGGGTATGTGTTGAGGTTATTCAACAACTGAAGAATGATCTCATGGATAGTCGATGTCTTACCTGTACCAGGAGGACCTTGAAGAACAGTAATCGAGTTATTCAATACCGATTGGAGCGCCACTTTCTGAGACTCATTAAATTTGGAAGCATCAGAGAATTTCACATAATTGTTAAAATTGAGCTGTTTGATTTTGGTTTTTCCTAAAAGCATGTCAATAAATTTAGGATTTGTCAATCTCGACATAGCCAAAAACACTCTTGAAATGGGAACTGATGCCGGCAACAATTTAAAGTACTCCATGGGAACTTTTTTAGGCAATGGCTGAAAATTCCAAGGGTACTGTTCAACAACCATTTCAAGTACTTCTGTTGTTCTATTAACTTGCTTGGTCTCACACAACACAATCTTTCCGTACCAGGGAATGCTGTCGGCACAGACCAAGAAAATTGTTTGGTCCACTGAAAATGGTGTCTTCTTGAACTTTTGGATCCTTCTTCTCAAAAACAAGTCTTTGAATTCCTGAGTCATTTTTAAGCTGATATGGTACTTTTCTTGGCCAGAAAACCATGATAACGAGACATCCGAAGCTTTCAAGTAGTAATTATGGTTGACACTCATACTAAGTTTCTCTTCAAGGAACAAGTTATAACTCATTTCTTTGAAGTAGGTATCCATAGATTCAAAGGAAAGTGGAGGTTTGGGTGATGGTTCATAAGCTTCGACACCCAATGGTACTTTATCAGCTTCGGGTATGCTTTTGGGGGCAGCCTCTCTCCTTCTTTCTTGATTACTTTTGTTTTCCTTTTGCTTCTCTTTTTGACTGGGCAATCTTTGATTACTCTTGCCCTTATTGGGACCCTTTGGCTTGCTTCTCAGCAGATCTTCCTTAGGTAAGTTTCCCTTTTTTGGCTTCTTATCTTGAGAGTTCATTTTCTCTTTTGTAGCTTTTGTTCCACTACCCTTGTCGTGCTTGGAGCCATTCTTTATCTGACCCTTCAGTGGAACAGTTTTCTTTTTGGCATTCTCCTTATCTGGAACTGGTGTAGAAGCTCTGGATGATTTACTGCTATTTGTCTTAGAATTGGCCCTTGAATTGGTTTGGGAAGTAGCTTTTGACAGTGTTGTAGAAGATGATCCAGATGGCAATCTGGGTTTAGAAGAATCCTGCGGCTTTCTCTGCAGCTTGAATCCTTTACCTTGATTCGACACTTTGGAACCTTTGGGCCTACCCTTGAAAGCCTTGCCCTTTGAAGAGTTATCTTTAGGTCTCGCAGATCCTATCGCCGCAACCAAGGTTCCCGATTTCAATTCCTTTGACTCTTTAAGTTTGTTAAGGTAATGATCTCTTCTGGCCTGGGCCTCTTTTTCTTCTTGAGGACTGACTTTTCTCTTTTTACCACCTTTTATGAACTTCCTCTTTCTAGATTTGAACTTGGAAGGTTTAGATGTCTCAGTTATTCCTAATAAGGCTGTAAGAAAGGTATCATCACTTTCACTTACAAGCTTTATATGAGGATTCTCTTCAACAAATATGGGCATGCACTTTCTGCATACAATATATTCATTGTTTGAATCACTACCGACCAGAAGAACTTTATTACTGTGGCACAAATCACATTCAATATCTCTGAACTTGTAATAGTCATCGATCTTCTTGAAAAATGATCCATTAGAGAGCGAATACTGAGTAGAAGGTTTGTCCTCTTTAGCTAAACAATTTGTGCATAGTAATGTCATGTCGCTTAGGCCATATCTTAGAATCTGAAGTTGATGTATGTTGTCATTATCGCAAGATTCACACTCAATGACTTCATTTAATGGATCATATGAAACCTGTTTGTGACGTGATTCTGATAGGTGTTTGAGGATCTCATCGTTCGGATAGGAAGCCTTACACGTACAACAAGTGATTGACGACATGATAATTTTTCACTTACATTAAAAATTTCGCACTATCAAAATAGATGTGAGATGTCATTAGATAATGGATATTAGATTTCACTTGGAGAAATAGCACGAATCGCTGCAGAACAGGAAATCCGAAGTGGAACAGTCGTACTGTTCTGACTCTTTATGAGAGCACCGGCATATTTCGATTTACTACGTATGTTTTATACCACAAAATTACTAGATATCCAATGGAGGGATGGCCGAGTGGTCTAAGGCGGCAGACTTAAGATCTGTTGGAGGATTCTCCGCGCGAGTTCGAACCTCGCTTCCTTCATTATTTTTTTCAGTGGAACCCCGATAAATATTTTTTGTTCCAGGAAGTACGAAAATTCCTAACCCAAATCATCCACACAACACTTAAATGCATCAAGCGTTTCACATTCATCAGTGAAACATTCCAACCTGTTTTCAACACGTAAACACGCTTCCAATTCGCATTCCAGGCACGCCCATGCAGAGCCTAAGAAAACAAGTGGAAGCAAAGACAATAACAATACCACTAAAGCCGCACAGGCCTCCGAAACTGGAATGGTTATTACGCGGATCTGTCGCGGTAGGTTGTGCCTTCCACGCCTATTTCCAATAAGCCAGAGACCTTCCGATTACCCACCCACAACATAGAGAGTCCAACTAAACATGCTGTCAGCTCTATACTAAACTGCATATATTGGTTAGTCCATACCAGCTGATTACATCTTTTTACGTCAATTTTTACTGTATCGAATTTCAATTCTCTTCTTCATTTCGCTTTAAATCAGACGCGCGTGAAACAAAACTTGTAAAAGAAAACTTGTACATCCTCAATCTGCCCCAGGTAATGAACAACACACTGAATTCGTCGGGATATAGACAGGCTTCACAGCCTTACTCGGAGTATTCTGCACCCTCCCAGGTCAATCCAGCACCTGCGAGTCATTATAGCACCACTTCTTCTGTCTACTCCCAACTTGACAGCGAGCTAGAATTCCTGGTGTCTGAACCTGCGATCCAAGAGGAGGCAGAGCACTCAGAAAGTGAACTTAATGAGCAAGTAGATCTCCAAAGTGGACATAGCTATCGCCAGAGTATTGATCTGGAATCTGCTGCCAATGATACAAATTTCTACGAAACCGCCTCAGAACAGTACACTAGTAATCCAAGTTTTTCTTCTATAAACAGATCGCTTTTGAATGAGGGACAAGTCACTTCAGAGATCACTTATGGTGATGAAACATATGGCGATGAAGATGCCACTCCCAAGTTACAACAAGGTACCAACGATGTACTTGATGACCAAACCCCACTTATAGGACAAGGTGCCGAGTTTGATGACCTCAATGACAGCCCAGCACCTGAACAACTTTTATTACCACATCAGTCACTCAGTAATAAGTTCAAGAGGCTTTCCACTACTCTTCAAGCATCAAATTTCAACTCATCAGATGACTCAAACAAGTTTAAGATAAATTTTATCAACAATATCAGACAGTCCACTTCCGCTAATGATCTCAATACTAGAACTAGTAATTATTATCAGAAAATCAACCAAACAGTTGAGGCAAGCGACAATGAAGAAGAACGAGACTCAGATGAATTAAGTCAAGAATACATGGCTAGAGAAAACTCAATGATAAAGCCTGATGAATCGGACGTTAGTACAGTTGATTCGGCTTCTCGTGAAGGCTCATTGAATGAATCTTCAAACTTCAACTTCTCACATACCCAATCGAATTATGGTACGAAGTCAGTACCTTTAAAGATGATCAAAAACCAATCGATTCCTATCGCTACCGGCGACATACCTATGAGAGGTGATTTACTCGAAAAGATAAACCAGGAAAGAGTCACAAATGAAGAAATAGCCACTCAAGTATCGGGACTTAATATCTCTTACGTCGATGAACCTCCTGCATCAAATGATTCCTTGAAACAGGCCAATGCAATCTCGAGTACCAACGACAAAGAGTTAAAAGAAGCAGATGGCTTCGCCAGAGAAAGAACTCCAGAAGAAGAAGAGGATCTTTCATCTTTATTTGTTAGAGCATTACACCCTTTTGACTCATCTACCTTGCAATCTGAAGCAGACGCCTCAATTTGCTTGCAATTTGAAAAGGATGATTTGGCTGTAGTCCATACCATTGATGAGTCTGGTTGGGGGGAAGTGACTTTAATAGAAACCTTACAAAGAGGTTGGGTTCCGATGAACTACTTCAAATTCGCCATTGATGATAATGATGCGAATGAAGATTACGACGATTCCGACGATCTTGAAGATGAAGCGGATGATGGTAGAATACCAAATAATCACTTTATTCAGCCATTATTCAATGCTTGTGGAAAATTCCTTCTCAACCCTTTATCTCATATGAATCGTAAAGGAAAGTACACATTTTCTGTCAGGGTTGTCAATGCTATTAGAGATGGTGTTCGGGTTTTATTGCAAGAAACTGACTGTTTGTCAAGATCGAATGAGATTGTTACAAAAAGGCCTATAGTCAGAAAGTCCAGGAAGGTATTATTGGCAGACTGGTATAACCTTATGACTAAGGCCAGTGAATTCAAGGGAACCACCGACTATAACAAAGTTGAAATTTTGACTTTAATGGTATTTCAAGTGATAAGAAGAGCTGTCACTTTCTTGCAGTTGTGGTCCATTGAAAGTAAACAGATCATTAAGAAAGAAAATGAAAGGAAACTTCAGAATGACATGAACAGCTATCCATTACTTGATAGCCCTCCTTTAGCCAAACAAAGAGTTAGTGAAATTAATGGGGTTTTGTATTCCTATTTAGGTTTGATCATAGGTAGATTGGATTTGATCGAACACAATTCTGTTGGATGTGATATCTTAGAAACATTAACCCATCATATCATTTTGTTATTAAGGGAGTTGCTATTTATTTCCAAGACTGGATCCGACTTTTCTGATAAAAGGCCTGCTACTTTAGATCAATCATTGGACTCGCTTTTGTCGCTTGTGAGTGACTTGGTTACTGCTGTGAAAAGTTTGGTGGTAAAAACGTTGAACGAGACAGTCGATGATCAAAAATACAGAATAACATCCCCAAATTTGAACAACACTGGTAAAGAATATTTGTACACCGAAGAAGGTGGTGAATTGATTCAAATTGCTACCAAGATGATTAGAGCCATTAGTGGTACTGTGTCTTCTATTAGAAAGTTGTTGGAAATTACAGGTAACTTCAAGTTGAATTCCCAAAGATCCTATCCAGATTACTCGAAAATGCGTATTGAACCAGCCGAGTTCATTCGTAAATGTAGTCTTGGAATTGCCAAGTCGAACACTATCAAGAATGGTCAATTAAGAACCATGAAGCCAACCGCTAGAAACGCTTCTAATAGATTCTCTATCATGAGATCCGGTAAAACTGGCGAGTTAGGTTTAACTCCTGAGGGTGCTGGTTTATTACATGACGTATTGTTGACTGATATAGATGGGGAATTCAGTAAAAACAAAGAGTTTGAGAAATTCACGGCTATTGAATCAACTCCTGAAGATATTAAAATGGAGAATGAATTGTTGGTTGATGCTAAAGGTAACTTATTGGGTGCTTCTTTCAAAGGTTTGGTATACACTTTGACAAATGAAAACTCACCACCCGAGTATTTCTTTGTGTCCACATTCTTTATATGTTTCAAAAGCTTCGCATCTGGTGTTGATTTGATTGAGGAATTGATCTCTAGATTTGACATTTCTAATAACTACCAACGCTCCAACACGAACGCACCCATCAACCTAGAATTGAAGCTCAAAAACAGGAGAAGATTGATTTCTAAGATGTTTCAATTGTGGCTTGAAAGTTATTGGAATCCTGAAACTGATTATCCATTATTGCCAACATTGATTAATTTTTTCAACGAAGGTATCACCAAATTCTTACCTTTGGATTCCATGAAATTATTAGAAGTAGCCGCAAAGTTATTTTCGAGGCCAATAACTGAGAAGCAGAAGCACCACAAGAAACAGAAATTCAACAAACAATTGGTTGTTAGAAGTATCACTGCCACCAGATTGAACAGAAAGAACTCGATCGGTGAAGCCACCAACGACATTACTTCAAGATACTCTATGGTGGATGGATATGAGTTAAGTAAAATCAACACCAACTCCTCCACTGCTAGCTCCATAAAATCCATGAGTTTACCCTTGCCACTCGGTGTGGGTAATCAAACGTCTTCTTCTAGTCCATTGTTGACCAAAGGCAATATGGCAACTATCGAGAAGTTAATTTTGACTTACAGGGCGATTATAGGACATGGATGGTGTCTGAATAACTACATCAATCCCAAAAACTTCATTCCCTTAGACTTGAAAGCACTTCTTCCAAACTGGTACACTGTTTGTGATCAAAGTTGGGTCTTGTCGAACTACAGAACCAATTTGTTAGACTTTAATGGCTTGGAGCTTGCTAAACAGTTGACATTGATTGAATCCCAAATCTTCTGCTCTATTAGGCCGGATGAGCTCTTGAACGAGAACTACACCACCAAGAGAGCACATTTGAAGTTAGCTCCAAATGTTAGACAATCCCTCTTGTTTACAAATTGTTTGTCAGGATACGTTGTTGAATCTGTATTACAGCCAAATGTCAGCCACAAAATGAGATTGAATATGGTAAAGACTTGGTTGAAGGTGGCCATCTCTTGCCTTTATTTGAGGAACTTCAACTCTTTGGCTGCTATCATCACATCTTTACAAAGCCATTTGATCACCAGAATTGGAAAGCTTTGGGAAGAGTTATCAGTCAAGTACCAAGATCTTTACAACTATTTGGCCAGTATTATCCATCCTGAAAAGAACTATACTGTATATCGTGCCAAATTGAGAAACTTCTTGGTGTCAAATGACTATAATATTCCAACAGTTCCATATTTTGCATTATTCTTGCAAGATTTAACATTCGTAACTGATGGTAATCCAAACTACAGACAAGCTAATGATTTCTTGAAAAAGAAATTGATTAATATTGACAAGCACTTAAAGATTTCTAGAATCATTGCAGACATAGAAAGTTTGCAAATAGGTTATGAATTACCTACTACTACTGGTGAAGGAGACGATTATAAGATCATTCCCGTCCCTGCTTTACAAGAGCTTATTCTTCTCGAAGTATGGAAGGTTTGCCAGTTGAACAAGAAAGAGGAAGACAGAGCATGGAAGTTGAGTTGTTTGATTCAACCTCGCGATGCACAATGAATATTATATGTATTATTACTTAAGACAATGTATTATATTACTTGCCCCCGCTCTCGCTTCATTGGTAAACACGCTCATTTTATTTCCTCTTAGATTCCCTGAGTTTTCTCCTAGCTTCCATTCGCTTTGCAATCGATTTACTCATTGACTTCTTCTTCTCTTCGGTGGTGATAACCTTGATTTCGGCTAGCTTTTGCTTTTTTAAACTTGGATCTATCATATACGATGGCTTTTCAGATGAATAATCACACTCAAGATGTAAGATTCTGCACGGATCACAAACTGGTTTTCCGAAGGAACAAGCTTTCTTCCTTACTCTACAAGTCCAACAACCATCTGTTGTTCTGCTATGCTGGGTTTCTTCATAATATCTAAAGTTGGTTTTTCTTTTTGGTTTACGACCCCTTCGTTTAGGTGTGTTTGCTACAGGTTGGGGGTCAAATTGAGAGTGTTTTGGCCTTAATTGCAGGCTTGAGTCGAGTGAAAAGACGTCGGCACTGGCTGGTGAACTCTCTGATCTACTCTCTTGTTTACTTTTTGGCTGTTCTCTTTTACGCAACCGATTAGAAATTGGCTTGCTGCTTCCTATCAGCAGCTGCTTCATCGTTGAAATGGAGCCCGTTGTCAATCTATGAAGCATGTCACCTGCTTTTGTAGGTGAACTTTTAAAGATATCTGGCGTATCCCCTAGGCCTAGTCTCATTTTAGGGGAAGAACCTAAAGATTGAGTGCCTGAAGTTAACGTCAACATATCCCATTTATCTGTGTCACCCAAGAAAGAGATAGGAGGGAGAAGAGTAGATTTTTCCCAGTTATTTGCTACGTGTGTGTTATAGATCTTGGTCGGTTCTTGCTTCATGATGGGGGGTTGCTGGTACGTATGCTTTTCAGCAGTAACGGGGGACACGGGGCAGTAAGAGTCTGGAGACAGTAAAATTATCACCTCACGGATTATGGAGGTGCTGTTATTGCTTGAGTGGGAAGACATGTCTCCGACAGATCACTAAAAGAGATTTGTAGGGAATGAGAATTGATAGATATTGAGAATGGATACTGAGAATAAAATATGACATGAATGAAACACGCAATAGAGGTTGCCTCCCAAGACTTTCAAGATTGGATTTTTTAGACTTCATTCATCTTCAGTATGAAATGAGATTCAAACCAAAAGATGGTGGAGAGGTAAGATCAACAAGATTGTACACATCCAATAGCATTTCCTTTATCTTTTTGCTTGCCTCTACTATCACTCCATCATATCCTCTAATATTCTCTAATGTAGCATAATCATGTCATATTGGAACGTTTGAATGATGCTTACTTATTTCAACGGATGAAAGTCAATATGTGTGGCCTATAAAGATTGATAAATATGCAATTTTTTCAACTATCCTATTCTGATTCCCGGGACTACAAAGGCTGGTGTATATTGGCTCGATAGAGATGTAGGTGTGTACAAAGGGAACTACTTTTTGAGAAACAATTTCAAAATTATCTAGAATTCTCTTAATTCAACTGATAAACCCTGCGACTGATTTTTGGAATCAAAGAATCAGTGTAGTGAATTTCACAAAAGGGTTCAAAAAGATACAAAATAGATAAGCGATAAGGCGACTAGGCAGCCCAGGATCAAATGTACTTACACTGGCAGTAACCATAATCTTCCATATTTTTCTTAATTCCCTTCTCTAATTTTTCACCTACTATCTCGCTACCTTTCAACTCCACTCTTTTCCTGGTCCTCTATCACCATCCAGCACCTGCACACGACGCGGCAAAACATCACTTTGAGTCATAGCTGCGAAAAATTTCCCCAGTAATCAAAGTCGCGGGCCAAACTATTGGTGGAGACTGAAAAAAAAAAAAATCAAACATGTTAAGACAAAGGTTGAGTCTAAGAAGCGTTCAACAAGCTCATAGGAGTTTGGCTTCTGCTGCTTCAGGATCCTCTATCAGTGCGCTGTTTAACGTTCCTGAAAATTTCAAGTCAAGAAGTCCACCATACGCTAAGTTGATCGAGAATTTGAACCAAGTAAATCAAATCGTAGGAAACAAGCCTTTGACTTTAGCAGAGAAAATCTTGTATTCCCATTTATGTGATCCAGAAGAAAGTTTGGGATCGACTGGTGGTAAGCTAGAAAACATCAGAGGTCAAGTTTACCTCAAATTGAACCCAGATAGAGTAGCCATGCAAGATGCATCTGCCCAAACTGCTCTTTTACAATTTATGACCTGTGGGATGCCAAACACTGCAGTGCCTGCTTCCATTCATTGTGATCATTTGATTGTTGGGAAAGAAGGGGCAAAAGATGATTTGACGGCATCGATTGCAACCAATTATGAAGTCTTCGATTTCTTACAAAGTTGTGGTGAGAAATATGGAATCCAGTTCTGGGGTCCAGGTTCAGGTATCATCCACCAGATCGTGCTAGAAAATTTCTCTGTTCCAGGGTTAATGATGTTGGGTACTGATTCCCATACTCCAAATGCTGGTGGTTTAGGTGCTATAGCCATTGGTGTAGGTGGTGCCGATGCTGTGGATGCATTAACGGGAACTCCATGGGAGTTGAAGGCTCCAAAAGTATTGGGTGTCAAATTGACTGGAAAATTATCCGGATGGTCTTCCCCCAAGGATGTCATCACCAAACTTGCAGGTATTTTAACTGTTAGAGGTGGTACCGGATATATTGTTGAATACTTTGGCGAAGGTGTAGAGACTTTGTCTTGTACTGGTATGGCCACCATCTGTAATATGGGAGCAGAAATTGGTGCTACTACTTCCACCTTCCCTTACCAAGATGCTCATCGCAGATACTTGTATCAAACCAATAGAGGTCCAATTGCTGATTTAGCTGATATCGCTAATGGCAAGTATAACTTCTTACAAGCTGATAAAGGTGCCGAATATGATAAGGTGATTGAAATCGACTTGGCCACTTTAGAGCCTCATGTCAATGGTCCATTCACTCCAGATTTGTCTACTCCAATCTCTGAGTTCGGACTGGTTGCAAAGGCTGAGGGATGGCCAGAAACTGTTAGTGCCGGATTGATTGGTTCGTGTACCAACTCGTCTTATCAAGACATGAGTCGTGCCGCCTCTCTTATTAGACAAGCCGAAGCAGTTGGTTTAAAGCCAAAGATCCCATTCTTTGTTACTCCAGGTTCTGAACAAATTAGGGCCACCATTGAAAGAGACGGATTAATCGAAACCTTTGAAAAGAATGGTGCCATTGTATTAGCCAATGCTTGTGGTCCATGTATTGGACAATGGGATAGAGGTGATGTCGCCAAGGATTCGACTGATTTCAATTCTATCTTCACTTCTTTCAACAGAAACTTCAGAGCTAGAAATGATGGTAACAGAAATACTATGAACTTTTTAACCTCTCCTGATGTGGTCACTGCCATGATCTATTCTGGTGATATGAACTTCAACCCAGTGACTGATTCTATCAAGTTGGAAAATGGCCAAGAGTTCAAGTTCAACCCTCCTAAGGGTGAAGAATTACCTGACCAAGGTTTCATCGCTGGTAGAAAAGAATTCTATCCAGATCCTAATCCCCAACCTAAGCCAGAAGTTGAAGTTAATGTTTCACCAACTTCTGACAGATTGCAAATCTTAGAACCATTTTCTGCTTGGCCAAAGACTGAATTATCCACGAATGTGTTAATTAAGGTTGAAGGTAAATGTACCACCGACCATATTTCTGCTGCTGGTGCTTGGTTGAAGTACAAGGGACATTTGGAAAACATTTCCTATAACACGTTGATTGGAGCTGTTAATAAAGAAACTGGAGAAGTTAACACTGCTTATGACTTCAACGGTGATAAGTATGGAATCCCTGAATTGATGATGAAATGGAAAGAAGAAAATCGCCCATGGATTGTTGTTGCTGAACATAATTATGGTGAGGGTTCTGCTAGAGAGCACGCCGCTTTGTCACCAAGATTCTTAGGTGGTTCTATTATTTTGGTCAAATCTTTTGCTAGAATCCACGAGACAAACTTAAAGAAACAAGGTATGTTACCACTTACATTTGCCGATGAAACAGATTATGACAAAATCTCTGCTGGTGATTTAATGACAACCATTGACTTAGTGGACATGATTGCTAAGGATGGTAACAACGGAGGAACATTGAAGATGAAGGTTACTAAAAAAGATGGATCCGAGTTTGAAATTTTGTGTAAGCACACCATGTCTAAAGATCAAGTTGATTTCTTCAAAGCCGGATCAGCTATCAATTTCATTGGTAACACTAAAAGAGAACAAGCTGCCAAGGAACAAGCACAAGCATAATCGCCAATAGAGGATATAGAAGTATTTATTAGAGCTGTGAAAAGTTCGAATGCATTTAATTTTGAGTAACTTTTGTATGTATTAATGACAAAATGGGGGGTTCTATAGAAGTAAATTTTAATGAGGAATGAGTGAGTCCTAAGATCCTAAGCGTCGATCAAGTTTTGAGACTTGTCGTTATCGCCAGTCTTATCCTGGTTGGCATCTTCCCTAGCGTCTTCTTCTTCATCTTCTTGTTCTCTTTCCCTTTCATAGAATTCGGCCAAGATCTTTGGACTAATTCTGTTCAACATTTCCTTAGGGTAGATTCTTAATAAAGACCAAGCTAAGTCCAATGATTCAAAAACAGTTCTGTTTTCGTAAGCACCTTGAGCAATGAAGTTTCTTTCGAACTTTTCCAAAAATTCTAAAGATAATTTGTCTTCATTGGATAAGGCATCTTCACCAACCACAGCTTTCATGGATGCAGCATCTTTACCAATAGCATATTTGGCATATAATTGATTCGAAACGTCACCATGATCTTTTCTGGTCATCCCTTCCCCAATAGCAGACTTCATTAAACGAGACAAGGAAGGTAAAACATTAATTGGAGGATAAATACCTCTGTTGTCCAATTGACGATCGACGAAAATTTGACCTTCGGTAATATAACCTGTTAAATCTGGAATTGGGTGAGTGATATCATCGTTAGGCATGGTTAAAATAGGAATTTGAGTAATAGAACCATTTCTACCATCAACTCTACCAGCTCTTTCATAGATAGTAGATAAATCGGTATACATATAACCTGGGTAACCTCTTCTACCTGGGACTTCTTCTCTAGCAGCAGACACTTCTCTTAAAGCATCAGCGTATGATGACATATCAGTTAAGATAGTCAAGACGTGTCTTTCAGTTTGGTATGCCAAATATTCAGCAGTGGTCAAAGCCAAACGCGGGGTGATGATTCTTTCAATAGTAGGATCATTAGCCAAGTTCAAGAATAAGGTAGTTCTTTCCAAAGAACCGTTTTCTTCGAAATCTTGTTTGAAAAATCTAGATGTTTCTAAGTTAGCACCCATAGCTGCAAATACAATGGAGAAATTTTCTTCATGTCCATCGTGTACATCCTTAGTTGGTCTAACCAAACCAGCCTGTCTACAAATTTGAGCAGCAATTTCATTATGAGGCAAACCAGAAGCTGAAAAGATAGGGATTTTTTGACCTCTGGCAATAGAATTCATGGTATCGATAGCTGATACACCAGTTGAAATCATTTCTTCTGGGTAAATTCTGGCGAATGGATTGATTGGAGATCCATTGATATCCAAGTAGTCTTCAGCGAAAATCTTTGGACCTTTGTCAATTGGTCTACCGGACCCGTCAAAGATTCTACCTAACATATCTTCAGAGACAGGGATTCTCATACTTTTACCAGTGAATTCAACACGGGTCTTTTTGACATCGACACCAGTAGTACCTTCGAAAACTTGGACAATTGCTTTAGAACCTCTCACTTCCAATACTTGACCTGCTCTTGAGGTACCGTCAGGTAAGGTCAAGTTGACGATTTCGTTATAACGAGGAAATTTAACGTCATCCAAGATAACTAAAGGACCATTGACACCACCAACCGTGTTATAGTTGACTCTAGGCTTGATTTTGAAGCCTTCGGTGACGGCTTGTTTGTTTAATTCGAATAACTCTTTGTCAGATAACATGATTGACGAATGATAAGGGGGTGGAAGAATTTCAACGAGGTGCGAAATGAAGACTGAGAATTACGCGGGACACATGCGTGGGTTTCGCGGTAGTTTCTATACTGGGCAATAGCAGAAGTAAAGAGTATGGGGTTCAATGGTTCTGATAGCCTATTTTAGTGCCTATATTTCTATTCTATAGCTGATGAAAGAAAAGTGCTCAACTATTACGCCCCAGTATTCAAAGATATGAAACTACATGGAATGCCATACTACTCCAAAGTCTCAAGACTAGATAATATTCATTATTCGTATATTCATTAAATTCACCCTTCTTCTTTAAACGTTCACGATATCCCACTCTTCCAACTGCACCCTTGACTGTGCCATCATCGCCAACGGACGGCCCCTAGCCTTGGCACCCTCATTTATGATCTCGTGAGCTTCAAGCATCATTGTCTTAAGCTCCACCTCTTCGATATCCCTTTCTTGAACTGGTAAGTCCATCTCACTGAATGTTCCATAAATTTTCTTGTCCTCTTTCTCCTTCTTATCTTTGAACAAGTGGTTATAGAAAAACCCATTTTTGCGTTCGATGTCTTTGGCTTCATCTTTGTAGATGTACGAAATAGAGTTGTTAAATGAACTGGATATAGACGTCTTTCCACTCGATTGGCTGCTATTGGCAACGTTGATGGCGAAGCTGCTTTCGTCGTTTATAGTGGCTTCGCTGACTTTCTTAGATAACGCCCTCTTCCCTAAATTGTTGATTCTGTAATCGAAATATTCATCCATCAGTTGAACTTTGGAGATAATCCGTTCAAAATTGTACGTTTCGGGATATCTTTCTTCTTGCGTTCGTAGTTGGCTAAAGGTCTGAGATATTGTATGTGATATGTTGTTAGATTTGGGTACTTTCTCTATGGTTGAGTCGAATAGCACTTTAAAATTAAAAAGGATCTTTACGACAATCAGAAGAAACTTTAGATACTCCTTGCACGTTAGTTTTGTGAGTGGCTTGGAAAGGATCTTATGGGGTACAATCACCACTTTTTTTCCGGAGATATGAGTCCTTATTGGTGGTCTTTTGTCTGTTTTCTGTTCTTTTCCCCCTTTTGCTCCTTTGTCTACTTTCTTTACTTTTTCTCCTTGTTCTCCTTGCTCTCCCTTCCCTACTTTCTCTGCTATTTTTTGTTTGTCTGTTTGTCTGTTCTCGTTGTCTTCTTTCTCACTCTCCTCATAGGGCTCATCAATATATTCTACCAGTTTAGGAACCTTTGAAACACTTGCCCTCCTCAATCTATTGTTGATCGTCTTTGAAGATAACGGAAGCTTGATAACGTTTCCAAGTTTCACAATCTTCTCGGTATCTGGAAAGTCATTCACATCCACAGCAGCAATTTGTTGTTCCAGCGCCGAAGGTTCGACATCCCCTCCATTTATCATAAAGTTCTCTTTCTGTTGAACAAGATCATAAAAGTCTTCGTCAGGTAAGTACAGTACCAATTCGCTGAGATATGGTAGAACGATTTCAGTCTCGAAAATAGTCAGCAAATGAACCTGAAGTTTTATGAGGTTCTCTAAGAACTGATTCAACTGAAAAAGCTTGGAGTGAACTTCGAAGAAGTCATCTATGTTGATGATGGATTGATTGAATAATGTGACGCGAGACAGATCTCGAAGTTTCAGGTACCTTGTACTTCTCAGCGCCATTACAGCTTCTCTTAGGACTCTGTACTTTGCTCGTTGAGTCTGGAGAGTTTGTTTGTGGATTTGGACGATTTTTTGCTGATGTAATTCAGCCGTTTCTTGTGTTATTTGCACTATTTTATGGTGGTAAGCTCCCTGCATTTTCCCAAGAGTATCAGCATATTTGTCTCGGGCGAGCTGGATTTTCTGTTCCAATTCAATTATCTTCTCGTTAAGCAGGATTACTCTTTGTTGCACCAGAGTAGTTGATTTAGCAATTTGGTGCAGGCGTATCGTGTTGTTAATGAACTTTCGCTTCAAAAGCTGAAGACTTAGCTGTTTAATTGATGCCATAGGCTGAGCTGAATACATGTCTGATGTGGGTGGGATGCCCTTGTGGATACTTTCACTTATGGCAAATATTCTATTGATATCAAGACGGTTGTAGCGGTTCAAGGATTCTCTATCGAGACACAGGTTTCTTATGGTCTCTAATTTATCATTATGACATTCAGCACATAGTAGATCTTGTGACTGGACTGACTCATGTTTTAAGCACAATGGGCATCGAAGGCCGCTCATAATTTATGTGTCTGTCTATGTGTAAGACTTGTCTTATCAGTGCGTATTGGTATGTAGAGTACTAATATGGTTTGTACACTACATGAAATGACTATGTGATTCAAGAGCCTAGGGAAGTAAACGGTGTTAAACTATAACAGCATTACACCACAGAGGATGTTACTACCCTGTGAAGCACCATTCAGCTTCAACGTACTGGAACGAGACCCCTACACCCACAATTCAATTTACGGGTATTAGGACATGTGTCTCTAGGCAAAGACTCGATGGTTTGTCTAAATAGCGTATACTCCTATATGAATATACATGTAATCAGGGGGCAATTAAGAGGGTCTACTTTAAATTATTCCTGGCTCTCAAAATGTGTACCTCGTTGATTTAATCTACATTAATTTATTTGCATGCTAAGCTCACCGAAAACGTCACTACTGATTTCTTTCAAACGAACAATGAGTTTCAGAACTTGAGATTAAATGACATTTCTGGGGATCCTGGTCTTGGACCTGAAATAAAAAAGACTGGGGCTCAAAAATTACTGAACCCAATTGAATAATCTCCCGAAGAAATGATAAACGCAACAGCCAACTCCACCTTTATCTTTTACGGAATCTCTCACTTCTTCTTAGGCTTTCTTTCGTTGATTTCCCGTATCACTAAACTCAAAACTCCCTCTGCAGAAAGATCGCCAGAAGTAATATCATACGCAGCGAACCCACATCCCCATTCCTGTGCCATGGCTCGGCCCTCTTGAACAAGTTTAGGTGATGCTAAAGGACTGTTTATATGGGTACAAATCACCCAGATCGGTGGAGGACAATATGGGTCTGCTGGGTCAGTTGGAAATTGAAGAAGCTCAGAAGTAATCACCCGATTGGCTATCCGCTTATTTTCCTCTGCTTCTATATCTTTGCTTCCAATGAAGTTTCGAAGTGCTGCTTTTACAGAGAAAATATCTGTTTCTTTACCGGCTTCCCATCTCTTCTTATACGTATAAAATTCGCTCCAAGCTTCGTCTACTGACGACTTGATATTTTTGAGCGCTTCAAGTGTTGACGGAGCTGGTGATGATGTTTCGTCTGGAGTGCCATAGTACTCAGGTGGGTTGTAAGATGGAATGGCACTATACACATACAAGTACCCGTCCACCATCGCGTTCAATTCTCCTGCACCACTGGCCACCAAAAGTGGCATCGTCAGAACGTGTCGCCTAGGTTCATTAGCAAGATTTTTCAAGATGTCTTTGTCCAAATTTGTGTACAACAGGGATTCAAGAAATGGTATTACGTCTGATTTGTGGGCAGGTGTATCAATGAGTTCCACCAAAATGGGAGTGATTCTTGGTGGCTCATTGGTATCTACCTTATAGTTATAGGATGTGTAGAATTCGTTATCAGCGTGGATGATGATATCTCCCAAATCTCGTGTAGCCGGTTGTCTGCATCGGAGGCTGGAGCGTAGCACGGGACTGAGTAGGATATTTGGCAGTGCAAGGGTGTCGTAATCGTTAGATCCTAAAATTGTTCTACTATCGTCATCGGGAATAAATGTGAGTAGGTTTGAGTTTGTTTGGACGGTTGGATAGTACGTTTCTGAATATATGCTGTTTGCTATCTTCTGTACGAGAGACGTTTTGCCAGTTCTGGCAGCGCCTAATAAGGCTATTCTTATCGGGGTCGAGTTTACCGGCTCGTCCATAAAGCTGCGAAAATGAGATTGATTCTGAGATTGATTCTGAGATTGAGATAGTATGAGATGAGTGAGAAGTAAGAAAGGAAAGGGAGCAAATCGTAATATGAGAGAAGTAGGACTGACCATCAGCCAGAAATCCACAGTATTCTATGAAAGGAAGAGGTCTTGCGGAGTGAAAGATGGACGCAGAATGCTAATAGCATCGACAATCAACAATCAAGCTTTGTAATATGGTGAGGCTTGAAATAAAGTTTACGAGCGAGATTGTTGTACCAAATACTGTTTGGTATTCATTAACGTAAATAAAGCAATCCTTAGTTTTTTTCAATCTCTTGTATAGTGTATGGTTTAGTAGATATTCATGCTTCGAGGCAGAGGATCAAAGTTGGTAAGATCTAATAATCTACTTACTGTCTCAATCAGCTCTATCTGACTCAAGCAATACTAGTAGCTACCCCTAGCTCTGAATCCCCTTGCCCAAAGTATAAGAACCACTTCCCGTGGAACTGGACTATTCCTTCGGTGAAAACCACCCTGTTCACTTGTCCTTCAATCTCATTTGCAGAATCTGGTACAAGAAAGGGCTTTTCAGTACGTGCTATAGGACCGTCCCTTATTCTGTCGTAGTCAATTAACATCTGACCAAGGCTATAGGTATCTTTGGCATACAGGCCACCACCAGTGGTAGCACCATTGTAAAACAAAATATACTGATTGGCTCCATCTTTTGATTCAAGCTTAATGGGAGCTGGTCCTGGCTCAATAAGTTTATTTTGCCATGGGAAGATTCCTTTGGCAAAGGTATTACTCCTATAATCGTTAGATACCAATCTCCAATTGAATAAGTCATCACTCTCTGCTAAATGGAAAGCACAATCCCCCCAGATCATATAATATTTTCCATCTTTATTCCTATCCACGAATACTGCTCCCAGTTTCAGCCATGCCTGTCTAATTAACGTGCTTCCATCGCTATCAATGGCTATATCATGCCAATTGTTGTCGGTTATTGGGGGATATTTTTCCCAGTGGAATAAATCCTCCAGTACCGCCACGCAAAGTCGAGCTGTGACGGTATCATAGGCTGTATATGTTAAGATAAATCTTTTGGACACTGGGTCTCTAACAATTCTTGGATCTTCACATCCACCTCCTTGTTCCCATGGCTCAGTGGCATAAAGGATGGGCTTCTTGTGCCGAGTGAAGTTGTAGCCATCAGACAGCCAAGCCAAACCCACAGAAGATTGTTTAGCAGCATTTTGTGCACGATAGAGCAAGAAAACCTTATCGTCAATCACAATTGCACTGGCATTATAGATGTAGGCGCTTTCAAATTCGTGATCAGGGTCTGGTGTAAGGATAGGGTTGTGCTTGTATTTAGTAAACGGTCCAATTGGGAATGATCGAGGAGCTTTGTAGGCTTTATCGCCGTCTACGCTCAGTGCGTTGATTTTAGGGACCATCATAGAGACTAAAAGAGTAACCGAAGTAGATAAATTAAGTTGTAACTGTTTCGCGGGGTATAATGTTGGATACGTTGAGTAACAGATTCGCTGTACCGCGGTGGAGCGTCTGAGAAAAGAGGGCATCGCGGTAATTTCTTTATAATCTCGTGCGACTTTCCTTCTGCCCCAGACTCCTGGCAATTTACGTCAGCCATTCGCACTCAACATCGCGAAAAGGAGCTAGCCTAGATCACACAAGACAAAGTCTGGCTTCACTCACGATGGGCCAATTACTTTCCCACCCAATTGAAGAAAAGACCATCGATGTCACCAACCTAAATACAGTAGCATACTGCATTGGGCTGATGCAAGGCTATAGAACTCTGATGGAAGATGCCCATAATGTTAAAATAAACGAAGACGAGTCGCTCAAAATATTCAGCGTATTTGACGGACACGGTGGCAGGGAGGTGGCTGATATTGTAAGCAATAGATTACCCAGTTTATTGTTTCAGGAATTGGGTAAACTATTAGCCTGTCAATCACCGCCAGCAATACTTAAACAACACATTCAATGCATTAAAAATACCTTTTTTCGTGTTGACAAAGAACTTCTGCCCCAACATGCCGCTCATTGTGGAACAACCGCTATAGTGGCTACATTCATCGACAAATATATCATTGTGGCTAATACAGGAGACTCCAGGGCCATTCTATCGCTAAATGGTGGCGCCTGTAAAACACTTTCGTTCGATCACAAACCATCAAATATGGGAGAAAGAGTTAGAATTGAGAACAGTGGCGGTTATGTGATAAATGGACGGGTGAACGAGATTCTTGCATTATCTAGAGCATTTGGAGACTTCAAATTCAAAGTGCCTTTTATCGAATTTGAGTCAATTCATAATAAATATGCAGCAGAGAACAGGAGATTTTTCAAACACGATTTAGTTCATTTGCCACCTGAGTTGCTCCAAGTAACGTGTGAGCCTGATATATTGGTCTACGACATAACCCAACTAAACCGACCTGAATTTGTGGTGTTGGCATGTGACGGGATTTGGGATTGTTACAGAAATGATCAGTTGATTAAAGTGATACGAGATAAATTGAGTTTGGACTGGAGCTTAGAGCATATCACCGAGTTTATATTGAACGACTGTATATCCATGGCCTCGAATATAACAGGGATAGGGTTTGATAATATGACGTTGATAATTATAGCTATATATGATGAGCAAGGTCTAGAAGGGTGGTATAAGATGATGAAAGAGCGAGTGTTGAAAGAAAAAGGGTTGGCTTGAGCCCGATACTAGTGCTGTTTTAATACCAGTAGATACCAGCCAATACCAATAGATACTGTTTACAGTATTGTTACGCTAGTAATTAAATATACTAGTTACTTAATATACCGATCACAATACTAATTACTTAATATATAAATATCACGAGATATAACATCAACTTATTCAATTACTTCTGTCTATACCCATACGTAGCTGATTACTGACACCCATGAAAGTTGAAAAGATCAGCGTATGTCAAAATCAAAACTTACAAATTGCAAATACTACAAATTGCCTGATTTTTCTTTACCATCAGCTCTGTTTTCTTTCAACTTTAAAAAATACCACGGTGCTCTATTCACCACTCTACGTCCATATTCATATTATCATATTCCCTTCCGCCTCAGTCCTTCTGCCACCTCAGCTTTTCCACTTACTTTTAGTCGGAGATAAAGAAATCAAAAACAATGCAGTATTTCCGAGGGTAATGTTGCGGAGATCTTGCGAAAGAATTGGGTTTTTGATTTACAAGCTTTGGAAACTACAGATAAATGAATCATATATTTCATCAAATAATTTTTGGTACTCAATGATTTATTTTTGTTCATGTATTTGAGGAATATAAGCCTGACTTACTCTTTCAAAAATGTAAAATTTGTTCTTTCAATCCGCAATACCTATTTGACAATTCCCCTAATCTTCCGAGGGCAAAAATAATTATTTCCGGTGGTCCCGTCACCGACATGCGACATCTACTTCCGACATCTCGCGAGTGAAAATCTGGTGATTTAACAAACACTCTGCATCATAGCACCATAGCATTCACTTAGCCCCAGCATCCTACCACTTTAGCATACCACAGCACAGCATAGCACAATAGCCATGTCGATCGCGTA
Source organism: Yamadazyma phyllophila (assembly GCA_030571955.1). Taxonomy (NCBI): domain Eukaryota; kingdom Fungi; phylum Ascomycota; class Pichiomycetes; order Serinales; family Debaryomycetaceae; genus Yamadazyma; species Yamadazyma phyllophila. The sequence continues at coordinate 33,970 of JAJLZE010000024.1, read as the reverse complement.
CGAAGACCCCATCATCCTTCTCGCTAACGACCCTGACTTGAATAAGCAACTCGATAAAACTAATACCCTCATAAACCTCATCTCGGGGTTCTCATTGGCTGAACGAAAGGTATCAAAACTTTGCCTGAAACTGCTCACTATTCTTCAGACTTTAGAGAAAGTTGAATTGAACCTTAAAAACTGGGCTTTTCTCTCCCTAGACATCAACAGTAACGACCATTTCAGCCATGATAATGATAGTATTAAGGACTTTAATAATAGTATATCCATGAAGGTGTTGTCCGATTGCCATGACATCAACAAGAAACTTTCACGCATTTCTGTTGATTTGGATTACATCACAAAGGCTCTGAAGACGCTTACACCTATAGAATACATTCTGGATCTGGGGACCTTGTTGACAAGTTTAACGTTGCGGAATATTAAACTAAAGCACGAATTGACAGATAAGGTGACAGTAGCATATCTGAAGGCGACTTTGATCACTATTGGGACTGAATTGGAAGCCATGTTGGATGATGGTAATGCAGCCACTGTATCGACTTACAAATCGTTTGTTTCTAGTTTATTAGCTCAGTTGAACGATGCGGTAGAAAGTGAAGATCAAACAGAGAAGCATGAATGCTTGGCAGTGATTAATGATATGGAGAAGATGTTTGAAGCTTTCAAACTCGAAAAAGCCCAGGAAAGGGCCGAGGAAGAAGAAAGCGAAGATGAAGATAAAGACAAGAATAGACTCGAACCGCCGCATACCTACCAAGATAAGACATTTTCTAAAACGCCAGACTATGAACATAGCGAAGACCTGGACTCTGTTTATGATTCTGAGATTGGAAGTAGCATGTACGGTTCTTCATACATGGCCCCTATGATTCATTCGATCACCAAATCTGCTGTGAGCTCGCCCAGCACCAAACAAGGCTCGCGGTTTGAGACTAGACTTGAGCCTCGTCTGCCTGATCTGAGTCTTCAAAGCTCAATGTTAAAGACGAGTCTTACCGAAGAAATGCCCTTTTTGATGTCTGCGTTCGATTCGGCCAAAAACTTTGAAGAAGACATTAAAAACATTCAAGGCAAGGATAAGCCCAAAAAAGACTCCAAGACAAAATCCAACTCCAAACCTAAACTGACGAGCCTGGCTCAAGAAGCTCCCCATTCTGTACACTACCCAGACCATAAGACTAAGTTGAGAGATACTCCACTCACTTCACAAAGCACTATCCTTGAAGCCAAGCCTCCTGCTTCTGCATTCTCATATCTATATCCTAATAACTCACTTTTGTCGCGTCTTGGAATACGACCACAGGTGATCACCACTGACCTACCAGTGCAGCATCCTCCTCGGGAATTGGGGCCTAATACCACTCTGAACATTAGTAACTACAAGAAGCCTCACACCACTGAAGGTGAAGAAAAGCCAGATAAAGAAAACACTATGGTCAAGCCATTGACTCAAAAGAACTTGGCGACTCATACGTTTTCGAGTTTGAACATAACTAATGATTTTAACGACCATGTGGAATGATATTTATTCAGACATTGATACCAAACAATACATATTCAGAATAGCTGGAATTATTCAAACTTAAATAGAATTTACATTTGAGACACGAATAATGTAGAAAAAATTGGACATTTCATGATAGCAGCTGGTGGTATCAATTGAAAAACAACCTTAGACTAATCATGCTTGGTTTAATACGAACTGTTTATTATACCTAATTAAACTACTAACATCAATCATAACATATCCAGTAGTCGTGACACTTCAGTCTTCACTGTAACTGGAATATGGACTAGTTTATAACTCTTGCGCATGTTATCGATCCTCACTTCTTGCTGTACTTGTATAATTCCTTAACAAAGGTCTCACCCCAATAAGCAGAAGTGTACTTTGAAATGTATTCAAACAACTTACTGAAGTTAAATGCCCTCTTTTCTGGTGGAATTGTCAAACTTTCATGAATGGCCTCGCTCATATCTTCAGTATTCCAAGGATTGATGATCAATGCTCCGTTTAATGATTGAGCTGCACCTGCAAACTCAGACAAAATCAAGACCCCGTTCTTCTCCTTCTGGCAAGCAATGTACTCGTAACTGACCAAGTTCATTCCATCTCTGGTACTGCTAACCAAACACACATCGGAAATCCGATACAAACTGATCAACTCATCGAACGGTATAGATTTGTGCATGAAATGGATGGGAACAAATTCAACCGTTCCGAACTTCCCATTGATTCTTCCCACTAACTCATTCACGGTAGCCCTAAGACTTTGATACTCTTCAACGTCACCTCTCGAAGGAACAGCCACCTGGACTAGAACAACCTTTCCAATCCATTCCGGGTGTTCATCCAAGAAAATTTCAAACGCATGGAGCTTTTGTGGGACACCCTTGATATAGTCCAATCTATCAACTCCAACGATAATCTTCGTATCACCAAACTTTTGCTTTAATTGCTCGATTCGACTTACCACACTATTCTTTTGTAATCCTTGAAGAAACTTATCCACATCGATCCCGATAGGAAAAGCCCCTATTCCAATAGAGCGGCCCTGGTATTCAATTCCGTTGGGCAAAGTCAGGACGTTTGATACAATCCTTGACACAGACGATAAAAAGTGTCTGGCATAATCGTAGGTATGAAAACCTATTAAATCACAGCTTAAAACTCCTTCTAAGATCTCTTTTCTCACCGGTAAGATTCTGTAGATTTCTGAAGATGGGAATGGTGTGTGAAGAAAGAACCCAATGTTGATGTTTTTCTTCGATTGCCCGATCTCCTCCCTGAGCAATTGTGGTAAAAGCATGAGATGGTAATCGTGTACCCATACCATATCATTATCATCAACTTGGCGTGCAATGGTCTTTGCAAAAAGACGATTAGCTTCGATATAAGCTGCCCAGGCATTTTCATCAAAGTTCATTTCACCAGGGTGATAATGGAATAATGGCCAAAGAATACTATTGGAGAACCCGTTATAATGGAGGTCCGCAATCGCATCACTAATGTATATAGCAGTGCAGTTAAACTTCTCCATCAAATCGTCATTGACTCTTTGTTGTTCGTTTGCTGGAATCTCAAGACCTGGCCAACCTAGCCATTGAAACTCCGTAGACTTCTTTAATCCCTGTAAACCAGTGACAAGTCCACCAGAGGACATAGTATAGTCATAGTCACCTTTAGTAGACCTTTTTATAGTCACAGGGAGTCTGTTGGATACCACGAGTACTTTACCAGATACCATTGAGAGCAATTTAGAATAGTAATTAAGTGAACTGAGGTTTGGAAAATCGTGAGATTCTGAGAAGGGTATGGAATGTCGCACATCTCTGAGTTCTTTGCGACAATGTCTGCGTTCCTCTGTGGATTTCGCGTCTTCGATTCAAGTCCAAACTGTCAAAATCACCCATGTACTCTCCATATGCTAATACAGGGCAGCACGCCCAGGATGGACAGGGATATAATAATATCCAACATCCACAGCCACAGCATAACCCTGCAAATCCCACAATTCACCAGAACTTTCAACAAAACCCGAATTTCCAACCAAACCAAAACTTCCAGAACCAAAACTTCCAGAACCAAAATTTTCAACCAAACTACCAGCAAGACTATAATTTCTTTCAGGATCCCACTACTTCTATGGCAGCCCAGTTCGCCAAAAGCAGCTTAGGACAAGGTAATCAGTATCTCCAAGATAACTTTGGTGCGTTCATCCCACCCACATCGAACCTCAATTACTATTTCCAGATATCCAACTCCTATGTGTTACGTAAACTCCGTTTGATTTTGTTACCTTTCCGAAATGATAACTGGCAGCGTCTTGCTAGCGTGGCCACTGACGGTCAGCCAAGTCTGGTCAGTTACGCTCCTCCAAGTCAAGATATAAATGCACCAGACTTGTACATCCCATTTATCTCATACATCACGTATGTTTTACTCTGGGCTCTCATTCAAGGTCTTAATGGGGACTTCCATCCGCAATTATTTGGGTACTTAGCATCACAAGCTCTTGCATGTTTGGTGCTTGATATAGCCGTATTCAGAGTGGGTCTTTATTTATTAAATTGTCAAACCAGTGGTCTGTTTTGGGACATTGTGAGTTTTAGTGGATACAAATATGTGCCCATTATAGTCTTGTTGGTATTGAAGCAAATAATTGGAAAAGGCTTCTTGTTTTATGGGGCAATCTGTTTATTAGCAGGCCTGTTTGCATTGTTTTTGATGCGCTCTTTGAGGTTTTTAATGTTGCCAACGTCAAACCCAGTAGTGGGGTCTTCTGCCACCAATAGCATTACTAGTGGGCAAAGAAGAATCCGTCTCCAGTTTCTTTTCGTGTACTCTTTTGTGGTGCAGGGATTGATTTTTGTATTCATGAACTTATAATACTAGTGGTAAGTTAGTGGTGATGTGTAGACAGATGCAATATCATATAAATTCGAGCGATAGTAGAGAACTGATGAACCTATGGGGTGAAGACATTGTCGAGTATGGTCATATTTACAATGAACGTAGTAAAGTATATTGGGTTAATAGAGAACCAACATGGACTTGAATTTGAAGTAGAACCCTCTATCTAGCAGCCCTTGTACTTGGTAGCTAATTACCCATACCGCTACTGGTAACCTACAGCGTATGTTTGCTATTCATGAGATAACGAAATAGACCTATTGAATGCTGATTACCTCACCATCAATGATGATAGCCTTAACTATCACCTACGGTTTAAACTAAAAGTAAGCCTTATTTGATGTATAAATAACATTCTTGAGAGGGAGAAGTGGGGTGGCTACTAATAGAGTGTGCTAGTAGAATTCATTGCAAACCACCCAGCATTTATCACCACCAGTCAGTCACCGCATCCCCTCGTCAAGGGTTCCTCACGATAATTTCCATACACGCTTGTATCGCGTACGCGTCTATTTTCTCATTTTTCATCTCAGCTAAAGATTACGCTACTTACAAAAAAGCTACCACCTAAAAAGCATAGAAGGAACCACAGCATTTACTTGGCTGTATAATAATCACGTATAATATCTTCTACCTCAGGATATTACAAGCCATACCACAAGAAATTAAATTATACCTTAAGTATATCAGTGATCCTAGCTTCTAGTACTCTTCGATGTCATTTAAAGGATCAACATCTGCCCGTTTCGTCAAGCAGAATGTGGTGAAAAAGTCATTTGTGTCTGAAAAGGAACTTGATCCTTACGTTGCCAATAACCCCATGCTTAATGATTCCATCCAGAAAGCAAACCTCGTGCAAAAAATCGACCATTTCGACTCAGTTATGGGATTCGATAGGATCGACCACGGTGATAACGACGGTGCCACGCCGAAAAAGGGCTGGCTTGTCAACATGCATTCCACTACCATCCCCAGCGAAGAATACCTCCAGGGATACTCCGGTGTGGACTACTACTTCCTCGACGAAGAAGGTGGCTCATTTAAGGCAACTTATCAATTTGACCCATATTTTTTTGTGGCTGTCAAGGCCGGTTTCGAAAGTGAGGTAGAAGAAACCATCAAAAGATTTCTAGAATCTTCAAACATGAAAAGTGTTGGCAGAATTACTAAAGAAGATTTGTCATTGCCTAACCATTTGGTCGGTTTGAAGAAAACATTGTTGAGACTTACCTTCCATAACATCGCTGATTTATTGGTAGCTAGAAGGCTTCTTGCACCAGTTATAAAAGATAATCAGATGAAGAAAGATTCAAGAGACATCTACCAGGGAATGAACTTGAATGGTGATTCAGCTCAAGAACAAACTGATCCGTTGACGTATATCGAAGATATGCGGGAATATGACGTACCCTACCATGTACGTGTGGCCATAGATAAGGATCTCAGAGTAGGGAAATGGTACAATGTGTGGGTCAAGCATTCTGAGGTAACGTTCGAAGAAGATAAAGAAAAGATAACGTTTGCAGATCCAGTGATCTTGGCATTCGATATTGAAACCACGAAGGCTCCTTTGAAGTTCCCAGACTCCAAAATTGATCAAATAATGATGATCTCATATATGATAGATGGAGAAGGGTTTTTAATTACAAACAGAGAAATCATTTCAGAGGATATCGATGACTTTGAATATACTCCAAAACCAGAGTATCCTGGTGTATTTACGATTTTTAATGAAGCAGACGAAAAAATGGTTTTGTGCAGATTCTTTGAACACATAAGAGATGCAAGACCCACAGTCATAGCCACCTATAATGGTGACTTTTTCGATTGGCCATTTGTTGAGACCAGAGCTAGATTTCATGACCTTAATATGTTTGATGAAATTGGATTTGCAAAAGATAATGACGGTGAGTATAAGTCGAAGTACTGTCTGCATATGGATTGTTTCAGATGGGTCAAAAGAGACTCTTATTTACCACAAGGCTCCCAAGGTTTAAAAGCGGTAACTACTGCCAAATTAGGGTACAATCCTACCGAATTGGATCCTGAATTAATGACTCCTTATGCTTATGAAAGGCCGCAGTATTTATCTGAATACTCGGTGTCTGATGCCGTAGCTACTTACTACTTATACTACAAGTATGTGCATCCTTTCATTTTTTCGTTGTGTACGATTCTTCCATTAAATCCTGATGAGGTGTTAAGAAAAGGTACTGGTACTCTATGCGAGATGTTATTGATGGTCCAGGCATATAAAAAAGGAATTGTGCTACCAAATAAGTATACTGACCCCATTGAAAGATTTTATAACGGACATTTATTGGAGTCGGAGACATACGTTGGTGGTCATGTGGAATCGTTAGAGGCTGGTGTGTTTCGTAGTGATATAGCTACGCACTTCAAGGTTGACCCTACTGCAATTGACGAATTGATACAAGATTTGCCCAATGCATTGAAGTTTTGTGTTGAGGTGGAAAATAAAAGGAAAATGGAAGATATCGAAAACTATGACGAGGTTTATAATGAAATCAAAAATCAGTTACTTGAGTTGAAACACAACCCAATAAGAAACGAGGTGCCGTTGATTTACCACGTGGACGTGGCATCTATGTATCCTAACATTATGACCTCCAATAGATTACAGCCAGATTCAATGAAGACTGAAGAAGATTGTGCTGCTTGTGACTTCAACAGACCAGGTAAAACTTGTGATAGAAGGCTTCCTTGGTCTTGGAGAGGTGAATTCTTACCTTCTGAAATGAACGAATACTCGATGATTAAGCGTTCTCTTCAGAATGAAACATTTCCAGCCGCAAAGCCATGGCTTCCACCCAGAACTTTTGAAGAACTATCATATTCTGAGCAGGCCAGCAAGATTAAAAAGAGATTAAGCGATTACTCTAGAAAAGTCTACCACAGAAATAAGCAGACAGAAATTGTCACCAGAGAGTCGATTGTCTGTCAACGTGAGAACCCTTTCTATGTCAATACTGTGAGAGATTTTAGGGATCGTCGTTATGAATTTAAAGGATTGGCAAAAGTATGGAAAGGGAAGGCCTCCAAGATCGATAGTGCAGACACTTCTAGTAAAGATGAAGCTAAGAAAATGGTTGTGTTGTATGACTCACTTCAGTTGGCCCATAAGGTTATTTTGAACTCTTTCTACGGATATGTTATGAGAAAAGGATCTAGATGGTATTCCTTGGAGATGGCTGGTATAACTTGTCTCACGGGTGCAACAATCATTCAAATGGCTAGGTCTTTAGTTGAGAGACTAGGAAGACCCTTGGAATTGGATACTGATGGTATTTGGTGTATTCTTCCCAAGTCATTCCCTGAAAATTTTTCATTCAAGTGTAAAGATGGGAAGAAAGTTCTTGTTGAATACCCATGTTCCATGTTGAATTACATCGTGCATGAAAAGTTCACCAATCATCAATATCAGGATTTGGTTGATCCAGATACTTTCAAATATCAAACTCGCTCGGAGAACTCTATTTTCTTTGAAGTTGACGGCCCCTATAAAGCTATGATTTTGCCTACTTCTAAAGAAGAAGGGAAGGGATTGAAAAAGAGGTACGCTGTTTTCAATGAAGATGGAACTTTGGCTGAATTAAAAGGTTTTGAATTGAAGAGAAGAGGTGAATTGCAATTAATCAAGAACTTCCAATCTGATATATTCAAATTGTTTTTGAAAGGGGACAACCTAGACTCGTGTTATGGAGCAGTGGCCAGTGTTGCTAATAACTGGTTGGATGTGCTTGATACTAAAGGTGGATTGTTGGAAGATGAGGATTTGATCGAACTTATTTGTGAAAACAGAAGCATGTCTAAAAGTCTTGCAGAGTATGGTGATCAAAAGTCGACCTCGATTACTACTGCTAAGAGATTAGGTGAGTTTTTGGGGGAAGAAATGGTCAAAGATGCCGGGCTCGCTACTAAGTACATTATCAGTGCAAAACCAATTGGTAGTCCAGTGACAGAAAGAGCTATCCCTGTTTCCATATTTTCATCTGAAAAGAAAGAGTTCTTTTTGAAGAAGTGGTTAAAAGACCCTTCATTGAATAACTTTGATCCTAGAAGTGTTATTGATTGGGATTATTATTATGAGAGATTGGCATCTGTTGTACAAAAGATTATCACCATTCCTGCTGCTTTACAAGATGTCTCCAACCCTGTTCCAAGAGTTCCTCATCCTGACTGGTTGCAAAAAAGAATCAATTCAAAGAATGACAAAAAACAACAATCTTCTATTGCTACTTTTTTTCTGAAAGCAGACAGTGATATGAAATCCAGGAAGATCAAGGATATCGAAGATTTCGGTAACGTTTCGGCTGAAATAAATAGAGCCAAGATTGGTAAAGTGACCTCAAGAAAGAGAAAGTTGGCCAAAAACAACCAGAATGTTGAAGATGAAGAAGAAGAAGAACGTAATAACGCTATCTTGAATGGCCCCTGTCCTGATATGTTAGTCGATTATGGAGCTTTCTTACAATACCAAAAAGCTAAGTGGAGGGTTCAAGCCAAGAATAGAGAAAGAAGAACCAAATTATTTGGGCAGAGCGCTGAGACATCACTGCGTTCTTCAGTGGGAGGGTTACTCCGTCGTCAAGCAGAGAATGTGGCTGGTTCCGATTGGCAGATTTTGGAATACAAGGAAGATCCAAATAAAGCTGGTGATTTGAAAGTATTTATCGTTGCCGGAGGTAAGGTTCATCTGTTCAATTTTCACATTCCCAAAAAAGTTTATGCTTCGTTTAAAGTCGAGCTTGATCTTGAAAAAACAAGAATCAATGGTGATATCGAAAAGTCCAATGCCATCTTGCCAAACGGTCACGACGCTACAAACTTGTATAAATTCACTATGCCACAGCCTGTTTACCAGCAAGAAATTTCCAAGGTAGATAGCGTATTGAACAGTTCCAAGCTTTTAGGACTTTATGAGTCCAAAGTCAACCCAATGGAAAGGGCAATTATTGAATTGGGTAATAGTGTTAAATTCGATGATACAAGAGTTGGAGCCTTAGGAAAAGGTTTAAGAAGTGGGTTTAATGTTAAAGATATGATGAAAGTCGATAACGAAAATTATCTCAAACGTTTTACCATGGATATTTTATACCTTCTTCATCTTACTATCAACAGTTACGAGTTCTTTGTACTCTTTAAGTCTTGGGAAAACGAAGCTACCATGTTTGTGTTAAAGCCTTCCGCTGGGGCCCAAGAACTCACGGGTAATATGGAAAAAGTGTACCGGGAGATTTTTATTACTAAGGAGGATAAGTTGGGGAAGATGTACGATGTGATTGATTATCCTAAAGAGATGAGGTTTGAAACCACCTACTTCAACAATACATCTAAGCTCTTCAAGAAGTTAGATAAGACCATCGGGAAGATCAACGAGACTAAGAGTAACAAAGCCTTGTTGACCATTCAATCACCCTATGGTGACCGTTTATTGAATATCCTAGGCTCCACATCCAACTTTCCGACCTTAAAGATGCACGTGAATACCCTTTCATTGCCCGCTGTTGGATGGCATTCCCTCATCAGTAAGAGAATCGTCAATCATTACTTTGTTCTAGCATCTTGGATCAAGAACTTGATATCGATGGCCAAGTATGGAAATGTTCCAATTTGTAATTTACAATCGGAAAATCTAAGTTACTTGATTGATATCGAATATGCTCGTCGTTTGACTAATAATAACGTTGTTCTTTGGTGGTCAGATACTCCGTTACCTGATCATGGAGGTTTTGAGATGGATAAAGCTCCAGACTATGAGAACCTTGACTTCCCGGCTATCAATAACCCCGAAATCTACGAGACAGCTTGTTTAGAAATCAATGTGGGCACTTTAGCAATTAACACCATATTGACTAGCTCTATTATTAACGAAGCTGAAGGTGCTGACATGGTTGACGAGGCTACATTAGTTGATACGAATAATGGTGCATCAACGTTGATGGAAGATTCTTTTGGAATTACATCCTTGAATATCTTAAGGAGTATGGTGAAAGATTGGTGGGATGACGCATTGAAGAACGATATGAATGCTGATTCAATGATGAACCATTTGGTAGCTTGGGTGCAAAGAAACAGTTCATATCTTTATGACTTCTCTCTACATTACCATATTCATAACTTGACCACCAAGGCGTTATTTCAGTTGATTGGTGAGTTCAAGCGGATGAATGCTAACGTCATATTTGCAAACAGGAACAAAATTTTTGTCCAAACCACAAAAGTTTCGGTAGAAAACTCGTATGCTTATGGTCAATATATCGTGAAGGCAGCAAGGTCCAAGCCTTTATTCAGTTTCCTTGAAATGAACATCGTCAGGTACTGGGATATCTTGATATGGATGGATGAATATAACTATGGAGGGAGATACTGTACACAGATCACCAATGAGGAAATCCAAGATTTGCAACCTGTAAATAATTGGCAGTTGAAACAATTTTTACCGGTGATATTCCAAGACGAGTTTGAAGACTGGTTGATTATTTTCTTGGATTCTTTGACTAGGTTTAAATCCGATAATTTAACAGGTCCATCTCAAGGTACACCTAGAGTAACCCAAATAACTCATATCCTAAAAGGACAAAGAAAGCTTGACTCTCAAGGTGAGCCTGCGGATGATGAACCTTTGGATGCTGGTGTGACTGAATTGTTCAGGAAGCAATTGATCAAAAGAGTCAAACTGATGCTTAAGCGTCAAACAGACTCCATCATTAATCCTGATTTGCAACAAGAGTATGAATTTCCAAAGCTTCCCGGGTCGTATTTGCATTTAAAGAATCCTTGTTTGCAACTTGTGAAGTTTTTCTGTGCTGTAATGGGATTATCAACCAAAAGATCCATTGAAGTGAGAGTTTTGAGACAGGAGTTGCTTTCCATATTTGAGATTAGAGAGTTCAGTCAAGAGGCGACCTTCAAAAACCCAAGCTCTTCGTTGACTATTCCACAAGTCATTTGTGACCACTGTAACTTCACCAGAGACGTCGACGTCTGCAGAGACGATGAGAAGGCAGTATTCAGTTGTCCAGCGTGCAGCCGACCTCATAATAAGATTGCAATAGAGGAGGAGATTGTCACACAATTACATCGTACCTTGACCAAATTCTTGAGCCAAGATATGAGATGCGTGAAGTGCAACAGCATCAAAAACGACAACATGAGTGATTTTTGTAAATGTTCTGGTAAGTGGGAAGAGACTATGAGCTATCATGACTTGGAGACCAAGATCCATGTATTTCTGAATGTGGCACGCATATATAACCTCCAACTTTTAAGAGGATCTCTTGAAGAGATCAAAGGTTTAGAATTTTGAAAAATGGAGTTGTATTAATAGATATTTATATTGGAATCTGTAGTGGATCGTAGTCCCTGTTTTGTATTGAGACCTCTCTATTATACTTTTGACCCTTCAACTCCAGCTCATCTATGTCTACATCGCGGTCGCGATTCTTCAACATGGATCCTATAGCATACCGTGAAGACGAGTTCGACCTCCTAAGTGCCTTTATCTCACCAGACCCTGATCAAAGCGTCCCTGCTCTCTTCATCCATGGCTACAAATCTGTAGGGAAGTCTCTTGTGTTAAACTCCTTCCTAGAAAGCATACCAGTCAATAAGACCGTCATAGCGTGTAATGAAATCATCAATTGCAGACTCCTCCTACAAAAGTGCTTAAAAAGAATACGAGCCGATAGTGGCATGGACCTAAGTTTGTGCCGAGAGTTCTACGAAAGGGGAAAATTGTGGACCAGGCTCTGTAGCTGTGATACTTTCAGCAATTTTTCACTAAACCTAGAGAACTTCATCATTAAGACTGGATACACCAAACAACACATTTTGGTATTGGACAAGATTGACCAGTTTCCAGACGACTTATTGTCGATAGTCAATGCTTTTTCCCGGATGCGGGACTGTTGTGGTATCAGGAATATCACCGTGGTATTTGTATCGAGGCTCGAATGTCCTAGTACTATCGCCACCTCCACAATGCCACAAATGTACTTCAAACCGTACACAGAGCAACAAATAGTACTGATATTGCAGAACAATCAATTCCGTTTCTTTGGAAAAACTTGTCGGGAAAACCAGAGCAAAACGCAGAAACAATTTTGGAACTCATATGTCCAAGTGATGGTAGACCTGTACTACGACTACTGTGGTTCCAATATGGAACTGCTTATAGACTTGTGCGATAAGAAATGGGATCCATTCATTGAATCGATTGATCCTGAAGAAGGCTCCATCGATTTCTTGAAAGTTTACAGAGAGAGAAAGGCACTATTCTTTGACCATTGCATTCTGAACTCCACGGTAATCGACTATCATACCAACGATCCTGAAGAACCAGGGACTCTTTTGTCGCTAGCCGATATCCCTTATGTCTCAAAATTTATTTTAATCGGGTCATATTTAGCATCACATATAGACCCCAAGCTTGATCTCTACTACTTCACAAGCTCCAAGTATCCCAACTTCAAGCCCCATAGGCGGAAGACTGTGATGAAGAAGAGAAACTTGGACGTCAAGCTACTCCAGCCATCGTTTTTTGACCTAGAGAGGCTCAATGCAATCGTTCTTGTTATATACAGAAGCTATTCAAAGTCATTCAATCAGCCTTTAAGGGATACTTCGGACGTGGATATCACTGAGAGAGAGCACGAAATTTCTCGATTCAAGTTGGTAAGCAATATAGATTTACAGCACCAAATAGCCACGCTTTTGGCGCAAGGGTTGTTGTTCAGACAGATTACAAGAGACATCCTTCAGCCTAAAACCCGTTGGAAAACTACTTTGGGCTGGGAAACTGTCAAGGATATAGCCGCAGATATTCTGTTTCCTATCGAGAACTATTTCAAGTAGCTTTAGTTTCCAAGAAATATAAGACTTCATGGTGTATGCTTATAATCATTATTACATATATTATACATCGAACTCCACTTCACTGATATGGATGAACTCCCCACCTACCTTCCTGACGTACACTTTATTCTCGAAATAAGACTCCTTCCAGTATCCCATCTCGTACTCCGAGTATGGCCCGTTAATTTCGTCCTGATCATCCCACTTGAACTCCCACACCTTTTCGCCGTACTCATCTCCTTCCTCGCGTTCCTCATCTCCCTCTGCATCTGTTTCCACCTCGCCAATTGTCCTCTTGGCCCTGTTATCAGCAAAGTCATCTCCCGTGAGATTCCTATAAATCCTCATGAATTCTTCTCTTGTCTTGTCATACACATCAGATATCCCCTTATGGAGCATTAGCTTGTCGCAAACATCCGTGACTTTCGTTATAACATCTTTCCGTGCCAAATCATTCGGCCCTTCTATGTACGCACCATTGTTCCGTCTCTTTTTCTTCTTTTTTGGTGCTAACCTCGAAAGAAGTTCAATGGCACTTTCATCTGGATCTAGAACACTGATTAAGTATCCCACTAATTCTTCTGTAGGCTCTATCACCTTCTTCAGTGGTTTTTTGAGCTGCTTTTCCTTGGCCTTATTGGCTCGCATGATCTCGTCCTTACTAACGTCCCACCATGTCTCGTTGTCCAGTTCCGTTTGTCGTATGAAGTTTCCATCTTCATCAAAATACCCTTCTTCTTGTTCTTGCTTTAAATCAAAAGCTTCAATTTCAACACCTTCTTCGTTTTCCTCTTCATTTATAAGATTAGGTGTGTTAATCTCCATCTCATTTTCGAACTTTGCCATATCCAACTTATGATCTCTCTTTTTTACCGGTTCTGGCCTTGATTCTGTGTCAGGCTCTGCGTCGCTTGCAAACATGTCCGAGTCGTTATCCAGCTTAGTGTCCACTGGTTTATTGGTATCCTCTGAAACTTCATCTTCACTATCATCACTATCTAAGTATTCCAATTTGACCTCCTTCTTCAAAAGTTCTCGTTTATGCTTGTTGTTTAAGTCTTGAACGAACCCATCGTCGTCTGACATGGTTAGATGCGGCGGATTATCGGGCGCGAGAATTCACTTCCCAGCACCGATTGTCGTTGTCTAGCGCCATTCCAGTACTAAATTCTCACTAATTTTTGCGACTTAACTGATGACATGGAGTTTGGGAAACGAAGAAAACTTGACCAAGAAGAACCGGATCCGCTTGACCAGATACTCAACTTAGAAGAGCAGTACTATAAAGAGGGATATAGAGAAGGACAAGAAGAAAGTACAAGGACACAATATTTAGAAGGTAAACAGTATGGCTATCAAACAGGATTTCAAAGGTTCTTGATAATAGGATATATTAATGGGTTAGTGAAGTATTGGGAAATGAACATAGACAACTACGATGCTGTAAAATCCATACGAAATCATCTTGACCAAGTCAAACAATTGATAGAAACTGTGCCTACTAGCAACCAGGATGACGACGTTAAACAGTATGAACGAGTGGTGAACAAGGTACGAAACAAAGTACGGATCATAGCATCCTTGTGTAAGGAGCAGGATAAGGTGTACAGTGTTGATGATGTGATCAAAAAAGTGGGAGGTGAAATGCAGTTGACTTCCAATGTCGATGATATGTGGTGATAATTGTAAATTAATATCCAAAATGAGTTTCTAGAATACGAATAATGCCTTTAAAGTGTATTTTGTTTTATCTGCAATTAATTGTAGCCCATAAAGATTTTCTCGAAAGGATGGTTTTGTCTTTTGATGCTGTCTTTTAGCATACGTATACTGTTCTTCTATGAATGGCGAAGATTTGTTCCTCTATAGATACTATTAATCGATTAAATTTTAATGATTGAGGGCAGAAGTAATTATGGAAAGCTTGAGCGAAAACGAACAGCTTCATTGTTCGGCCCATTTTTTTGTTTCAACACTCTATCACAGACTTCGGTGCTCCTAAAAATGAAAATCAAAATCAAGACACTTCTGACGACTCTCAAGATCGTACGTTAAGATACCACCCAACGGACAATCGTTTACCCCAATAATTAACTGCTCTCCGAAACCGTTCTCTGTTTCGCAGAAGCTCAATCCTGTAGGCTTCCCTATGAAGTCAATCGATTGTACTCTATCGGTGGTATGGGTCTCTGGATGTAAATCGTCAAGGTTAACTATACCTATGTGGTCCAAGCTTTCAGCCCAACACACATAGTCGCCGCTTCTACTGAATTTAGTATTTCGGACAGGCCCTGACCCAGAGCCAGAGCGTGACAGACCACTCTTCGTTCTAGGCACACCCACCTCTGTGCCTAGACTACCGCTCCAGCAGAATAAGGGGACATCATTGTTTCTTTTATCCCAAACTCTCACATTCCCATCCTGGCTGCCAGCTAGCAAGTGATTCTCATTGGTGCCAGACCAGTCACAACTGAAACTAAAATCCTCCAGCCCTTTGTACTGGGCAGTATTTTCACCAGTCCTTTTATCAAGTATGAACGAATTTAAATTATCTCCCACCACAAATACCTCATTATCATTAAATTTGTTGAGTGCTAGACAGTTTCCTGTGAACGGCATTTCCATTTCCAGCTTCTTGTTACACGATAAATCAACCCGTCGTATAAACCTATCGTTTGAAGATGCAATAAGTTCATGGTGGTTTATAAGTATACTATTTGTTATGCCATCGTAATTCTTCGTGAGATTGTATTCTCCTAATGTTCGTATATCAAGGGGGTCCGAGATATCTGTGAGTACATAATCGCCTTCAAAAGTCCCAGATGCTAAATAAGTATTGGAACAAGCAAGTGTTGAAATCCTACTGTTTGAGTTTTTCTGCAAATTCCGAGAATCAACAATACAGTCGAGTTTCATCATATCCCTCGAAGTAGCTTGTTCGTCGTTAGCGAGACGATTGACTTTGAAAAACGAGTGTACGTTGTCATCAGAATCGAAATTATTCACCAACTGCAAGTCGTAGTCGTGGTAGTGACTCAGCGGATAGAATATCCCACCTGCGATGTCGTTGCAACATACCAAGTTGCGTAGCTGAAAGTGAGTGATGTGTAATTTTAATTTCGAGTAAAAACGCTTGAAGTTAAAAAAATCGGTTGAAGTGGAGTATGAAGTAACATTCAAGTGCTAGAAGATTGTTAGTGTCTGTTGAACAACATATTGTTGTGTACATACATTCGAAGCTCGGTATATAGATCCAGGTATATTGTGGAACCAATTATTTGAGCCTATCCTTTTTCTGTCACGGTAAAACTTTTCTCGGAGACCAAAAGGCCAGTGAACACCTTGTACATCGTCCATTTGTGTGAAGGAGAACGGTAAACTGTCTTCTCTTCGTTTCAACGAATTCAACACTTTTAAAATGTCTGACTTTGAAAGAGTAGAGTTGTCATCATATAACAAGTTGTATAAGAACGTCAAAGACTCTGATTGGTTTAGTTCGTACTCGGTGTTCTGGTAACTCAACTCGGGTAAGGGGTAACCGTCCTGCGTTAAAGATTCTGTAGCAGCCCGAAACTGTTCCTGAGACAATTCTACTGCCATTTATTTATTGTTCGATAAGTTGGTTTTGTAGTTGGTGGAAATCTAAAGTGTGCCAAACAAGGTTCGGTCAATATTAAGTTCACACTTCCTTGAAATTACTGCTATTTTGAGTATCCCTTTTGTACTGGAGAAGTTCTTGTAGAAATATAGTGGGTGTAATCAGAATTTGACAGAATAGATGGAAGATGATTTTTATGAGATTGATTATCTTATGTCGT
Source organism: Yamadazyma phyllophila (assembly GCA_030571955.1). Lineage (NCBI taxonomy): Eukaryota > Fungi > Ascomycota > Pichiomycetes > Serinales > Debaryomycetaceae > Yamadazyma > Yamadazyma phyllophila. The sequence continues at coordinate 16,858 of JAJLZE010000024.1, read as the reverse complement.
AGATGCGCAGAATGTCGTAAGACGGTGGGGGCCGGAAGGGCTGGGGAGAGAGGGAGGTTAGTAGTAGAGAGTGGCCGGGCTTAGAATAGTTAGGAGAGTAAAGAGACAATTATGGTGTCGGCATAAATACACGGCATGTTTGTTGATCATCATTGGAGCTGACAGCATTTGAAAAGAAGTCTAATCAAAAGCACACGGCTATTGTTGGAGCCCTAACGCTTTACACAAGTACTCCCGGATCCGATTTGGCAAAATTGATTGCTGATCATTGGAGTATGCACTTGTTTTGGTTATGGTACATCTTGTTATGTTATGTCTCTTGTACCCATTACATCTTTCTTCTATGACTCTCCTATTCTTTTTTATACAAATTTTCTATATTTCACCACAAAGGTTAGACATGCGCGAATGGCCGCAAAAACAGCTTTCCGCATTGGGCAATTGAGGAACAACTACAAATAACACTTCTGAAATATATTACGCCTTCCTAGTACAAAATACTTTAAATATGAATCAACTTGCTAAAGAAGTTATGATGGAAAAATGTCTCAAGGTGACCCATTTTCGTCCCTGTCGGTGTCTTTTTACTGCTCCTAAGTCAGTTTCTTTTGATTGTTAATCCGAATAAAAAGCGCATAGAAGAATGCTATTCCAAAATAATCAAATGCTTGTTCATCTCTTTCAAAATCACTTGTCCTAAATACACTGATCTGGTCCCATTCAGTCATGGTGGTAGAATTGTGGATAACAGATCAGGATTTTTGGGTTATTTATACCGCTGAGATTGAGTTCACAGCCTGCTGTGGGTACTGTGGGTGAATTTGGCAAGTACACACAATAGATTGTAGCGAGCCACTGTGTGGTCCACCACAAGCCTGACAAGAGTGTGGTTCCAACCATCTGTAACATTATGTGTACGTTGTTTAGTATATTTGGTTGCTCGTACTAAATCACGGTTGCTATGTGTTACGTACTATTGGAATTGACTTACTGGCTTGGGGTTTATGAATACACGTAAATACATAGTATTTCGATTAAGGGATCCAGCCCTTCAAAAGCGGAAGTAACTACTCTTTTCGCTTTATGAAACGGTCCTCGTGTGAATAAGTATGCACATCCTCCCCCACCTTCTCAATGAATTGCTGTCTCAGAATGGCCTTTCGACAATTCATCTCTTCACTCCCTCCCGCTGTGGTTCGCACAAATGCGATACGAAAATGCGATACCGGATACTTAACATTAATAATATCATCGATGTCAGGACATAAATACCACTTTGAAGTTTCCATGTCATGCTCCGGATGTTCCGGAGCTGTTGAAAGAGTATTGAAGAGATTGGATGGAGTACTGAATTACGACATTTCTCTCGATAAACAGACGGTTGACGTCGAAACCAAAGACTCGGTTGACTTTGATACTGTCTACCAAACCATTTCAAAGACAGGAAAGACCATCAACAAAGGCTCTGTTGTGTATTAGTTCTTTATAATCACTAAATACTACTTTTAATCTTAACACATCATTGGACGCTTCTGAACTCAGCTATTTCATTAATATAGTCATCTCTGAGCTGACTCTTTACAAAACAGCTCTCAATCAACTGGATAAGCTCCTCGGTGGTCACATTATAGAGATCTCCCAGGTAGAATCTCTCTATTATATCCACCAAATGGTTATTTATAAGGAATCGCAAGTTGTTGATCTTATTCATTGACTCTAAGCTTTCTTGCTCATTCACAACTCCGAGATACCTTTTAAACAACAAATCAAACTCATCGATTAGCTTTGTCAAGCTCTCGGATTTAGACTCAGTGATCTCCGTATTTGACAAGATTAGCGTGATGATCCAGTTATTAATAAAATCAATGGAATAGCTGACAAGATCTTTGAACTTGATGAAATTTGATTTGATCAAGTCAGTACGGAAAAGTTCTGCAAACCAATTCTCAATCAGCTTTATCACTATATGATTGTTTCCCTCATCACGGATTTTAACTAGTATACCCATGAGTTGAGTTGATACCTCGTTCTGTCTTCTCTCGAGGATTTTGGCTATGAACAGTTCAATTTGTTGGCTGGCTGCGTTCTTGCTGAGGTACTCGAGATCATTGTAAAGGAGAAACGACTGTGAAAGAGGAGGATAGGTTATAGAAGCAAGAGCGAGAATCGTGGAAATCAAAGGGGCGTAATCTTCCGTTGAATCAATTTGAAAATCGTTCAAGATCTCGACCAACTTGTTGGGCACTTCTGAAATTTTTATAGTTGTAGAAATTGTTTCAGGGCTATCGAATGATGAAGCGTCGGGTTTAAGTGGCAGTAACATTTGTTTCAGAGACTGAGGATGCACCTGGGCATGTTTCGTTTTTGTTGGGGACTCGGGTTGATCATCTTCATCCCATGCGTTCCAGTCATCCCATCCATCCTCTTCATCTTGTTTCACAGGGCTTTCATCAACTTCTACTTCCTGATGTACTGCCTCTTCTACATCATCATCCCAGTCATTCCAGTCGTTATCCCAACCATCCTGTCCTTTGGGTTCGTTCTTTTCGGAGCTCGAGACCTTATCGAGTGTTTTCTCCATAGTGTTAAGCTTCTCTTCTATATCGTTATACCTCTTACTCCTGACTTCACTCTTGATCTCCCGCCTGATCTCTGAGGTCTTATTGAGATCTGCCAGATTGAGCTCCTTCCTTATTCTATTGATATAGTTTCCCATAATCCAGTCCTTGTAAATCAACTGCAATTTATCATTGAAATTTTCCTCTGTGAGATCCAACGACAACTTCCAATTGGTACTATCTACCACCTTTACTATCTCAATCAAAATTTTATACTCCGAAGTTGTTCTGTCTATCAAAAGTTTAACACTTTCTGAAATCAGGTTGATAAGTTTGTTGGATAACTTAGGCTGGTAAGCATTCTTCAACCCCTGAACGTTGAGCAAATTGATAAATTTAATGAAGGCAAGCACTGAAACAAATACGCTCAACGCATCGCCACTACTGTCTTCAATTCGGAGTTCATGAGAATCTGCACTTTCTGTCAACTGGAGTCTTTTGAATGCTAGCCCTAAAATGTATGATTCCCATACGACTTTATAATCGATCAACAAATCGTTGAAATCGATCTCAAACAAGTTGCAAATTTTCTCGGACCAAGAGATAAAATCACCTATAGATATGTCATCAACCTTGGACACTATATTCTCCGGGCAGGGAATGTATCTATGGAATGTGAACTTTATCTGGTCCCATAGTATATCACGTAGTTCATCGGCTTTGCTAGATAGCTCTAATTTAATGATTAAGTCTGAGCTGAGCTTATCCAACTTCGGGTGAAGCTTCTCAAAATCAACTAATAGCACCTCAGTATTCAATAATAGTTCATCCTTGTTCTCTAATAGAGCAGAAATCTCGTTGATAAGGTTTTTGACAACCCACAAGTCGTTTAGTTGAGTCAATCCTTGGTTCAAAAAACCAAGCGAGTCATTTAATTCAGAAAGAGAGAGTTTTGACTCCCTCACTTGGAATTGAGGATCCTCTATTATAGTAAAAGAGTCAATACTACTCTGGAACTGCTCCACTTGTGCGTCAGCCTCCTCCGTATACTTGATGTAGGCCTTTTTAAGCAGTCTAATCATTGATTTGAAAAATAAATTCGCGGACAGCTAAACATTACTATAAAGAGTTGGGACTATATAATCAATCCTTCTGTTTATCCGCAACTTGTAGAAAGTAGTAGTAGAAGCTTATTATAGATAAATGACCCTCAATACTAGCAGATTCATTGACTGAATGGATATGGGAGGCCTCTTCCAGGTTTTTACCAGCTGGTTGGTACCGGTAGATATTCGCAGTCAAATCCCAGTACGACTTTGTGTCTGTATTCCCGGTAGCAAAGTCAGGAGCAACATAGAATGTCCCGTTCTGGCCCAAAACATCTTCGTATAAATACCTTAAAGCACCACCGAAGGTATTCCAAGCAGGGGTGTCTGTAGGCGAAACTGGAGATGGTTCAAGCGCTTGCTGAAGACTATAATTGAAGTATCCATGAGCAGTTGGTTCTATAATAGTCTCTCCCTCATAAATAATCCCCAAATCGAACTTATCGGCAACATACTTTATGTCATCCAATATCTTCTCCCCCGTTGAAGAGACAGACTCTTCTGCTGCAATTCTGTGATTTACAACAAGGGAAACGTATTCAGGGAGAGCATTGGATTTGACACCTCCGTTGATGATATCAGCAGCTTGACTTGTTTGGATAATATACTTAGTATTGATGTCATTGGACAAGTATTTTACCAACTTCTTATTTGCATTTGTATCGAATTGGGCTTTGATAATGTTACCTCTAAGAGACTTGTCGATATCTGCGTGCTCTGCAAGACATTGGAGATTGTTCATGTAGGGGTTGGCATTGCTGAGAATAGGGGGGTATTCATTACTCTCAATTTTGTCCACAAGCTTCGAAATCAATCCGATGCTCGTGTGTTGGGGTGGGACAGAGGAATGGCCACCAGGGGTATAGAGATCTATTTGAGAATTTAAATGACCCTTTTCCCCAGTGAAAATGTTGATGAAATTGGTGCCGTACTCAGTCGTGTAGCCTGATCCACCCTCATCAATCAAGGCATAGAGAGACTCTTCTCCGTACCGTTTCAACAACTCCTTTGCCAATTCTGTGGCACCAGTTCCCTGACTTTCTTCGTCATATCCAAACCCCAAGAGAATGGTTCTTTCTGGTTGAAACTTATTTTCTTTCAACAATAACTCAATTGTCTCGAGTAATCCAAGAAGTAAATCTTTGCAATCACTGCTGCCCCTTCCATAGATTCGGTCACCGTCAACTTTTCCTGAGAAGGGGGCGTGTTTCCACTGGTTAATGGTTTCTTCAGGAACTGGAACCACATCCTGGTGTGCAGTTAAAAGAATTGGCTTTTTATCTGATGTTCCCTGCCAAGTGATCAATATGGAGAATTTGTTTACCTTTTCGACTTTCAAGTGTTTGTGGACAAGTGGGAATGATTTCTCGAGGTATTGGTGAAGTCTGGTGAACTGCTTCCAGTATGGCTCAAGCTTATACAATTCGTCCAAGTCTTCGGTAGCATTTGGATTGACCATGATATCCTTAGATATGGAGGGGATCTGAATGGCTCCGCTCCACCTTTCTACCACTTCATTTCTGTAGTTTTCGTCTGAAAGGATTTCCTTTATGCGTGCGGCATCATAAACGTAGGGGGAAGGGTCTATTTTGTCTACTACAGGACACAAATCTGACGTGGTTTTGGGGTTAGAAGACCGTGTTATAGTGTACGCCAATAAAATCAAGATGGAGAAGAAGCCAACCACTTTGGGCCAAACGGCTCTAGATTTAGGAGGGTCAAGGAGTATACTCATGTTACAAAGATAACGCTGGTTTGTAAAAACGCGATATCGGTTCTATGGCTCAGTAGATGATAGTTTTTTGGGAGTTGAAAGAATCGAACTGTGGTATATCAGGCTATTCTTGGTCGTGAACGCTTGTATATGGAGACAATTTATACCGTGTAAGCACTAAACTGATTCCACATACAGTGCGTATACTGTAAACCAATTACAACTTGCCCTGCTCGTATCATTCTCTGTTCCACCAGGCTACAAGTGACGCTTCTGGTTCTGACTCTTGCAATCATTCATTCAGCAGGTTCTGTCTCTAGAAAATTGTTCCTGGTAATAAATATATATTAAATTAAATCCTCGGTAATGTCATCATCAACATACTCATCATCCTTATTCATCCTGTAGATGGTCATAAACATACTAGAGAAATTCAACGTGTTCATGAACCATTCTGGTAACACAATCCCATACACCTCGATGAAATTGAATCCCAAGTCTAAGAAGTTCCCAATAAGCTCAAGCACCAACATTGCTTTATCAAATTTCAAATCCTTGATTACCTTCTCATACTTCTTGACCAAATTGTTATCAAATACTTTATCAGTTGAAGACTTGACTATACCAAGCTCTATATCGACTTTCTTCTGCTTTCTTATCACATTGAGTAACTGGCTGATTGTTTTTCGAATCAAAAATATAAGTATAATGATCCAGAGCTTATTGGTTTGCTTTAAAATTCCTAGCAATTTTTCAGGAAACATTGGAAGCTTTGAAAAAAGATGTAGATTATCTAAAATGGCAGCTATGGCTTCTAAAAAGTTGATCAAAGTATTTTCTGCCTTCTTGAATTTGCTCTGTTTGGTAAACTTTCGGTATTTTTTCACCTCTTTCTTCTCTGGAAGATTGAACTTGTGAAAAAGTGGACTATGTTTAGATGTAGATGGTCTCTTCTTATCAGGCACTGGATAATATGAGTTGAACTTATCAAACTTTTTGTTCTTTGCAACCACGTAATTCAGGAGTTTGTTTAGTTTCTCCTGTGTGATAGATTTATTCCCCTGTTTCTTCTCTTTCTCTGCAAGCTGTATTAGACTATTCAAGAGATGCTGAGGATCACCCATAGTGATACTTTCAGATGATTATTTTGTCATAAATAGCGCGGGTGCGGGCGGGTGATACCAGTATACTCGTAAGTGTTTTTGACCCGAGGATACAGTGGGGTAGCGACAATTATTTTGATGAGTGAGTTCATGTAGCATTCTGTTGATTTTATTGAAGAGTTATGGTAGTCAAGCCCTACGTTACTATCTATTGAGATGCCCCGTTCTATAATAGTTACCCTTTGTTGTATATCCAGTATCTAATCAGTTGGTTATCATAAGCCTCCCTAATGTACATTCATCCCTAAACACTTTATCTCAACTGCCCAACTTAATGACAAGATTCAGAAGACACATCACCCTGTCCCTATCATATTCGTCTATATTGATGTTGGCGTTACTTTCTACCATTTCAAGCGTAAATTTATTCACTTTGATCTCAAACTGTAACACATTTATCACAATCAAGTCTCCTTGAATAGCTGTATCGACTCTAAATCTTGTAAATTCGGCCAAGATCTTGTTCATAGACACTAACCAGCGTCCTATAGCAGTATTTTCATCGGACTTATTGTCTCCATTAGCTGAAACCACTCGTTTTAGTTCGTTAAATTGTCTTTCAAGCTGCTCTACGGTTTGTTGTTTTTCTGATAACCTCCCCTTTTCAGATCTGAGCTGATCTCTCAATTCAGATAAACTTTCATCTTTCTGGCTCTGCTCTTGGTCAATTTGGTTTAGGATGTCTTCGTCTTCTTCGTATTTTGATGCATCTACTGACAGTAGAAGTTGCTGATACTTGTGAAATCGTGGATTTTGTATCTGACAATCTACATCATCAATTTCCTTCAAAAGATCGATATATTGACGGTTTTTTGTCTCCTGCTTGTGATATAACTCAAGAAGCTCGTTGCTGAGACTCTCTATATTACTCTGTTTGACAATTACCAGTTCTTCTAACTTTTCTAACTGCATCCTAGCATCTTCTGTTCCTTTGTCCATCTCTGATGAGTCGAAGGGCTCTTCATTCAAAATTATTCGGAGGAATTTATCTCTAGCTTCCTGCTCAAGGTAGGTGAATTTTAGGCGCTCAAAACGCTGTCTCTGGTTGGAAAACTCAGAATCAATATATTCAGGGTCGATTCGGTTAGAAAAATCTTGAACACCCGCATCAAACTCCTGTTTGGCGTTGTATAACGAGACGGTAGTATCCAATATCATTATCAAAATAAATAAAAACATTCCGGCGCGCTGTCGCAAAGAAGTTAAATTCACGTCCCATGAATTACAAGAATGATGCCTAGCGGTGCAAAACCCATCTCAGAACGTCAGAATTACTTTTGATTCTTCGAATTAGCTCAGAAGAAGCTGCATCCCGTTTACCTCCAGCTTACTCAGCTCAGGACCGGTGACGCCGTGCCAGTATTGGAAGTCTTTTTACTATACCACATTACTAATGGTTGCCATCATTTCTCGCTACTCTGCAAATGTATCTAATATAATCTATATTGATTTGTTATTTGCTCATTTACTAATTTCAATCTTGACAGTTTCATTTATCAAGTCCCACATCTTTCACCTTTTGGATTTGTTCGCTCAAGACAACCGGCACTTCTACAGATTCATGCACCACCGGGTCGGCCTTTTTCTTGACCTTAGTCTTATCGCTCGGTGTCATCACCAAGTCATTGAAGTTCAACTTAGCGTCATCATCGAGATCGTCAGCAGTTTCATTCCACTCGAGAAGTTCCTTTTCGTGTTCTCTTTCAATTGCATATTTCACAGCATCTAACACGGTGTCAACAAGCTTCTTTGGCTTGTACTTTGGCTCAGTACCCTCCTGGTATACACCAGTTTTGACTAATATAGAATGCCATGAAACGTCATGAGAGTTGGCGAAACGAATGTCACTCTCAGGTGTGTCTCCCACGAAGTATACTGTAGAAGCCGGTGGTAATTCCAACGTGATAGACTCGGACTTTTCAACTGCTAATTTCTTGGTTTGATTCTTTAAATTAATCAACTCTTGATCTTCTTCATCTTCATCTTCTTCATCTTCATCGGCATCATAGGTTTCCAATTTGGCTTGGTTGATGATTTCTTCACCCTGTTCATTGATTAAAATATCAGCATCTTGAGCATCTGGATCATTGATGGATAACTTCTTCAAATGTTCATCTAGAATACCTTTTCTCCATTTAGTTAACACCTTATTAGCAAATTGGAAGGTACCCTTCTGAGGCTTACCAAAACGATTGACCTTTAATTCGATCCCGGTATGCTCCCTGTATAAGGCTGCGATAGAGACTTGTAAGGCGCCCATACCGTATCTGGACAACTTATAATTGGTGGCCCAGATAAAATCTGAATGAGCAAAATAAATACTTGGACCTTCATCAAAAGTTTTAGATTGTGTTCCCATGACACCGTTTTTACTCAATAACAATTCCAAGATAATTTGTTGATCAGCAGCCCAGTTTCTTGAGTCTGCAAAAACCAAAATGGCGTCAATTGAAATCTTAGAAAAATCGGCATCTCTACAGCAAACCAACTCTTCCTCAGTCAAATCGTGGTATGGAGAAACGGCCGGGTTCCATTTCAAAACATCCAATGGGGTGTAGACATTTTTGAACCCGTATGACTGGGCAACATTTCTGCAAACGTTACCTACTCCACCAACTACCAAGACAGTTTCATAGATTCCCACTAAATCTTTCATAGGTGTATGGCCTTGAATAATTTGATCTGGAGTAATCGTGGTTTCCAATCTTTTCGAGAGATCCTCCGCTCTAACACTTTCTGGTTTACCACCACCATTAGTGACAAAGAGATAGGGTACCTTGATATTGTACTTGTTTTCACCGTTCAAAAGACGCAAGGCTTCCACGGATTCTGGAATGGTGTTTGGACCTCTAAGGATGACACCATCAATATCGAAACAGAAAGCGTAAGAGGCAACTCTGGCATGATCAATGATAGTTTTTTTCTTTCTCTTGATGATCAGCGAGTTACGGGAAAGCTTAGCCAATGAATCCACCTTTTTCAAGTTCTGAGAAGACAGCTTGTTGAGCGAAGTTGATGATGAAAGCTTGGTTAAACCAGTTTGCCATTGATTCAAGTCGGAAAGAGAAAGTGACGAGACCCTGTGCTTCCTGAGAGCAGGCTGAAGTTCATCGATACCATCATTGTTAAGATAACTTTGGAAGGAGGGGGACTTAGAAGATTCTTGAGGAGTTTGTATTTCAGAAGACTGAGAAGACATAGTCAATAATTGGGGGGTAGAAATAAGGGAAATCTGGCACTATTTATACTTGTGGGGCCACGACTGATTGCGGAACGCGGCAATAGTTTGCGAACTGAGGGTAAAAATAATGGTAGCTGTCGCACAAATTAAGCCCTCGAGCTGGCTGGAAGTGGCGCTGCGGGCCCGGAGTGATGCTAGCGTCTCTCATATCTGTGCGGCTCAGCAATCATTGCTACTCCGAAAGGTTTATCCGGATCAACACGTTTCATGAATCAAATCAAATAGTGTAAACAATAAGGTATGGTCTTCTCTAATCCTAGAGGAGCTGTTGAGCTATATAAAAAAAGAACTTACTCTGTAACAAAGCAGCAAGATTACCAAACCACTACCCCATTTTCGAGAACCACATAATGATGTAATGATGTATTGAGGGTCGTGTGAAAACTTGTCTCACTGTGATCTGATCTTTGCTAAGTGCCATGAAATAAGCTTCGGTGGATGAGTGATGTCGAGTGATATTTGGAAAATAGAAGTATTAATATGAGTATTGTTGAGTCTTAAGCTTCAAAGCATCAGTCATCAATTCATGTAGTAATCGCTTGCCCATGGCATGGAGCGAGTTATACTGTAATTTTACTTCAAAGCAGTCAATAAATGCGACAATTACCGAAACATGACAACACTTGGATTGCCCAGAAATAAAAGCGAGATAAGCTGGTCCTCAGTTGATTTACAAGTTATACAGCGCAGATGGTTTGCACTAGAGCCATCAAACTCTTGAGCGTATTAAGTTGGCCACCAGTATACCAATTGATGCAGAACAAATAAATCGATAACCTTGTACCCACGACGAGGGCATAAACGTGGGAGTCTGCTGTCGTGGTAGTAGAAACTAAGGGGGATTAACTGCTTGGAAGTCTCACTAGTGGCTCGCTAGTTTCGCACTAGCTCTGTCTCCAATTCTCTCTCTACTTTCCACTGTCTACCTCTAAAATTCGCGCAACGAAAACTTTTCACCATTCGACATGCAACTTACATTATCTGACGAATCTAAAGAAAGAATCTCCACCCTTTTGGACTACTCAAAGACTGCCACTCACTACGGTTTTATCCCTTTTGTTCTTTACTTGGGATGGTCTGCTTCTCCTACCAAGCCAAGCTTGTTTGCCTTGTTGTCTCCTTTCCCAACTGTGTAAAAAATCAAACCCAGTTTTATCTGTATATAACTAAATAAACAACAATTATCCATACAATGTTCAAGTCACTCTCTTGCATCCATATATAGTCCTACTGTACACCGACACTAGAATTGTAACTCAATGTATTTAAGTTTCCTGGGGCAAATTGCCCTTCTTCGATTCTCATTTGTTATTCGCACTTGTCCCAGTTGAGTCAGCTCATCCATTACTTGAACATATGGCTAGTATCCAAGTCGAAGCGGTTGCGGGACTTTCGGCAGGACTTGCGACTACCTTAGTCACCCATCCATTGGATCTTTTGAAGCTTCGGTTACAGCTTTCAAGTGAAACACGGCCACTACATCATATTTGGTCTCACATACTCCAAGACCTGAAGAACAGCTCCTTGACCAAAGAGCTATATAGGGGGTTATCTCCTAATATCGTTGGTAATTTAGCAGGATGGCTGCTTTACTTCAGTTTGTATGAAGAGTTAAAAACTTCCCTAGCACAGCATAACAATACCTTAAAGTACTTTAGTGCTCTGACAGTTTCTGGAATCACAACCGCCCTTCTTACCAACCCAATCTGGGTGTTGAAAACTCGCCTTTTAAGTGAAAACAGCCAGTACAACTCGATGATTCTGGCTGCTAAAAATATATATACTACAGAAGGTTTAGGTACATTCTGGAAAGGTTCAATTCCGTCATTTTTTCTGGTCTTTCAAAATAGTCTACACTTTACCGTATATGATCACCTCAAAAACTCTCGAGCACTTGAACTGATACGACAAGAATATGAAATTCAATTCTATTTCGTCGCATCTGCAGCAGCTAAACTTGCAGCCATGTTAACTATGTACCCATTCCAAGTGATTCGAGCTAATTTACAAAAAGCAGGTGGTGGTCTGGTGACTTCTGAAGCCGTAAATATATGGAAATCCAAAGGTTTTTATAGGGGGTTTACCTTGAGTCTATTCAAGATTTTACCAGCAACTTCAATCACATTTACGACTTACGAAACCGTCAAGCGATTAATTCAAAGTGAAAATCGCGTCAAAAAGTAATTCAACATGAAGAGAGCTGCAGAAGCTACTGACGCTTTTGCAAAGCGTGCTAAAGAAGATATTGATAACGAAGGAGATTTTCGGATAGGGGATACACTGGATACTTATATGGACTGGCTTCCACAAGCCCTCTTGAACATGAATGAGAAGTTCAATAGCATAACGTACGCGTCTTTAATTCCCCAAGATATCGCGGGTGAAGAGCTTATCCTCGGAGTTGATGAGGCTGGAAGAGGTCCAATCTTGGGACCGATGGTTTACACGGTGGCTTACTGTAAGGATCTGTTCACTACTGGTCTCCGTAAATACGGGTTTGATGATTCTAAAGTATTGAAGCATGACTTCAGATTGAAACTTAACAAGGACATCGACGAAAAAGGACATGAGTTAAACGAAAATGTCGGATATATTTCCACTATCTTGTCTGCAAAGCACATATCTAGTGGAATGTTGAAAGTACATCAAGGGAATTATAATTTAAATGAACAAGCTCATGATACCACTATCAATTTGATCAAACAACTTGTTCAAAAAGGTCTAAAGATTAAGCATGTATATATAGATACTGTTGGTTCACCGCAGAAGTACCAAGATAAGCTAACTGCGATTTTTTCGGGTGACAATATCAAGTTTACTGTTTGCAAAAAAGCAGATAGTATATATCCTATTGTCAGTTGCGCCAGTGTAATAGCCAAGGTCACTAGGGATCTTTACCTACAGTATTATAATCAGAATGATCCACTCTTGATCGGAACAGATTTAGGATCAGGTTACCCGGCAGATCCTCGTACTAGTCTGTGGTTACGGCTGCAAATCGATAAGGTTTTTGGGTGGCATTACGGAATACTCAGGTATTCATGGCAAACCGCTAAGACTAGTTTGATAGAAAACAAGGCTATAGAGGTTGACTTTGAAGGAGATACCTTCAGCAACGGATTCAATTTAGGAATCTCTAGTTTCGGCGGGAAAGTCGACATTTAGTGAGTATTATAGATCAATAGATGTTAAAGTAAAAAGTACTATATTGAAGGAATTATACACGGTCTTAAAACACTGTCGGTTATTCGTTAGGGTAATGTGACCTAGCAAATACGCTTAATGGGAGGAAAAAGATGTCGAATACTAGTTGAAGGCTGCAATCGCGTGGGGGAATTGTTCGATCTCTTATCGATTAATCGCCCACCGTCGCGGATGTCCTCCTCCCGTACTATAGCTCCCACAAGATACCTCGGAGAATATCTCCCGTTCGCACCGGAAAACATTGATGCGACTAAGGATTGAAAAATAAATTCAAATATTTCCTCTTTATCAACCATGTCGTTAATTGCCAGCGCCAGATCTATGGCCCTTAGACTCGGGTCTGCTCCTACAAAAAGATTCGCTATATCCTCATACAACCTTGCAAGCGCCAGATTTTACTCCTCTAAATTCCCTGAACATGTGGTCATTAATATGCCTGCCTTGTCTCCAACCATGACACAAGGGAACATTGGAACATGGCACAAAAAGGCCGGTGATGCTTTGTCTCCTGGCGAAAGTATTGCTGAAATTGAAACCGATAAAGCATCAATGGACTTCGAATTCCAAGAAGAAGGTTTCTTGGCTAAAATCTTATTGGGTGATGGTGCTCAAGATGTGCCAGTTGGTAAACCAATTGCGGTCTACGTTGAAGATGCAGATAGCGTAGCTGCGTTTGAAAGCTTTACTGCTGAAGACGCTGGTGATGGTCCAGCTGCTCCTGCAAAGGAAGCCCCAAAAGAAGATGTTGAAGAACAAAAGTCAGAACCTTCAAAACCAGAGCCAGAGACCAAAGCTACCCCTTCTGCTTCCAAGCCTTCAACCTCAAGAATTATTGCATCCCCTTTAGCTAAAACAATCGCTTTAGAAAAGGGTATCTCCTTGAAAGGTGTTCAAGGTAGTGGTCCAAACGGTAGAATCATCGCTAAAGATATCGAGAACATCCAAGCCACAACCCCTGTCGCTGCCTCTGCTGCTTCTGCTGCTCCAGCTTCAGCTTATGAAGATATCCCAATCACTGGTATGAGAAAGACCATCGCCTCAAGGTTATTGCAAAGTACTAAGGAGATCCCAAGCTACTTTGTAACTTCTCAAATCTCCGTATCTAAGTTATTGAAATTGAGACAATCTTTGAATGCGTCTGCTAACGACAGATATAAGTTATCTGTCAACGATTTATTGATTAAAGCTATTTCTATTGCTGCTAAGAAGGTTCCTCAGGTTAATAGCGCTTGGTTACCAGCTGATGGTGTTATCAGGCAATACTCCAGCGTAGATGTATCTGTCGCTGTTGCCACACCAACCGGATTAATCACTCCAATTATCAAGAATGCTGATATCAAAGGATTGTCCAGTATTTCTAATGAAATCAAAGACTTAGGGAAGAGAGCTAAAGCCGGTAAATTGGCCCCAGAAGAATACCAAGGTGGCACTATCTGTATTTCTAACTTGGGTATGAACCACGCTGTCAACAGCTTCACTTCTATTATTAATCAACCACAATCCAGTATCTTGGCTATTGGTACTGTTGACAAGAAAGCAGTCCCATCTGACGTCAATGAGCAAGGTTTCGTCTTTGACGACGTGTTAACTATCACTGGTACTTTCGACCACAGAGTCACTGATGGTGCCATTGGTGGGGAATTCATCAAGGAATTAAAACAAGTGATTGAAAATCCATTGGAGATGTTACTCTAGATAAATTCTGTTTATAGAAAAGTAATAAAAATCTAGATTGAGTATTTCTATCCTTGACTTGTATTGCAAGCGAAAGCTCATAATAACTCGAGATTACCTGGCCTAGTTTTCAGTACCTCTTTCAATAAGGTGGGTACGTAAGACCCCTACACCCACCCAGAATCCTGCATGCGTCAATTAGTTCAAATAGCAAGTGGCGACAGCGCGGTCTCCCAGTAGAAACTTCAGTTCATGTCATCTAGAAACGTCGTTATCACGGGAGCTTCCTCAGGGATTGGCCATGCTGTTGCAAAAGAATTCGCTTCCAAGGGCTACAATGTTATTGCAGGCGCAAGGAGATTAGAAACCATGAAGGATCTTAAAGACCTCGGCATTATAACTGTGTCTTTGGATATTACTTCCGACCAATCCGTAGAGAGCTTGAAAAAACTTGTTGAACAAGAATTTAATGGGGAAATAGACTTCTTGTTAAACAATGCTGGTCAGGCATGTACTGCGCCAGCAGCAGAGGTCAAAATAGAAAAAGTTAAAAAGTGTTTCGATGTTAACTATTTTGGACAAATTAGAGTTACTACAGCTTTGGTTCCATTCCTCATACAAAAAAAGGGTACAATTGGATTCACTGGGTCCATAACAGGTGTTCTAGGGGCTCCCTTCGGGCACATATATTCAAGTTCTAAGGCTGCTATTCATGCTTATGCTAACGGTTTAGCTCAAGAGTTAGCACCTTTCGGTGTTAAAGTGAACAATTTCATCACTGGCTCTGTATACACCGGTATCGTTGATAGTGATACATTTGATACAGAATTGTACGATGAAGAGGGATTGAAGGAAGCCTTGGAGGCAAGGAAATCACTGATCCATAACAGTTCAAGTACCCCCGTCGATGCCTTTGCTAAGCAAGTTGTCAACGATTTTGAGCGTTCTAAGGTAGGGAAGGTTGATTATTACAGAGGTCATCTCGCTATTACCACTTGGTTCTTATCAAGATTTTTTCCCAAGTTTGTAATTGATCATCTCTTCCTTCAGAAAATAGGCCTCACCAAACTCTTCCGGAATATAACTAACAAATATCAAAAAGCCGCATAAATATGTAAGATCCTTGGTTAGTATACCCATATGTGGCAAATATCGCAAAAGATTGATACTGTACATTACACTGAACAATGGAGATTCAGAGGATAACATGAAATTTTTAATTTTAAGTGTTAACGTACCATTTACTTGTAAATAAATAGCACATATTGTTTTAATTGACTATGCAAATACTTCAGGACTGGGAACTGAGCCTAGCTTTTAACCCTTATATCTTCTTTTGAGAATAGTAGAGAAAGGTACACACACTATCTCTGTAAATCTCGTCTTTATCTTCGCTTTGAAGCCTGATACTCTAATCGTGAGATTTTTTAGTACATTACATGTAGCAATTAGATCAATAAGGGAAATCTGTGTCACATAGTTGCCGAAAATAGAGTCATCCAAAATTTCTTGTTGTACAACTGTTAGCTTGCCTTTGATAACAGATATCAATGAAACGAAAAAAACTTAAAACCCAGAATATTAGCCAATTTGATTCCAGAGAGGGCTTGTACTTAGTACTGATCCTTCCTTCTTTCCTCTACTTTCAATGCCTACCCATCCACCTTCACGCAAAAGAAAACTCCGGCAAAAGATTTTGCTTTCAGATTTCATCAAGGACGCATATATTTTCCTCATTGATAGACTAGTTCCCGTGCGGCTCAGGAGCATCATGCAAGCTATCAAATTAAATAAATTCATAAAGGATTGGGTGAAGTAATACCATTGGTACATCAGAGTGTAGAAAAATGACTGCTTGTATGGAAATCATTTTTTGGCATTTTGATATAATAAATATGTTAGTTTTTGTTGAACCACCAGAGGTTGTTTCCTGTTATTGGTTTTTTATCTGAATTTCACAAATAATAGCAATGTAAAACAACGGGACCAAAAAAAATTTACAAGAATCTCCAATAGGGGAGTTATTACACAGTCTATGAATAATAATTTTCTTGTCAACGTTAGCTAGTTGTTTATTCTTTTCCAAAGATTTGAGTTTGTAAACTTTGCAACATAAGCGCGTCACTTGTGGCTGCAAAAAATTTCTTTACAGTTCCACTGATAGAAGTTTGTGATAGAGAGTTTTACTGTATTACCAA
>JAJLZE010000023.1:0-158293 GCA_030571955.1 Yamadazyma phyllophila | reverse complement strand
TTGTATACCATATTATCATGTCTGGACATTTGCACCAACTTAGAATAAGACTTTGGCGAGTCACCGCGGGCAAAGTTAGCGAAGGAGTTGGTAGCAAAATTGGCTTTACATCGGTAGCTACCGCGGGCATGGCCGAAACTGAATTTAAACGTGAAATTGAAAAGCTTATTTTATGTCCTCAATCAGGAAATATTCAGTGCGGGTGATGATTATTTACTACGAGTGTGACTGGTTGGATGCATCATATGACCTAAACCGCATAAACATCATTAGCAAAATCGCTAGTGGTGGAAGATAACATTCTTAATTTAGAAAGTGTAGGCAGACAGAATTTCATTTTAGGCTACAGGGTTTGAAGGGGTAAGATGTTTAGGGCTGAGTGTAGAATGCTTGGCCAGGTGATCATGAAACATCGAATGTTTGATGTGACGAAATGGATAATCGATTCGGGAATGGAAAAACTATTCGGAAACAAAAATCTATTTTAGAAAGGTGAGAAATCTATTTTGGGGTGCATCAAGTCTCACCAATCCCATTCGGAACATCCCCGGCGCTTTTTAATGCACTACCAAATAATAATGCCCTTTTGAGATAGCGCCAAACGCCAAGACGCCCAGCACCACCAGGCCGCCAAACACCACCACCGAACACCACCAACCCGCACCACCACCAGAGCAACCCATTCCACCAACCCATCCCGTCAGACCAAGCATCCGCCAAGCGCCATTCCCATACCATCTGCATGCACAGCTGGATTCCGCTCAGTATAACTTGATTGGGATGGTTTAGTCTCATTCCAATGCACATCGCAACGTTGCAGCCATCCGCTCGCAACTGGGCCTAAAACAATCTCACTGAGATCAGCTAGCACGGCTCGCCGGTATCGGTTGGTTTGGCACAAGATGTGGCAGTGGCATGACACCACCAAGGCGGCCCACCGCCACACGGCACGTCCGTTCTATCCTCAGCCCGTACCCACCGTACCAGCCTCTCCCAAAACATACGTCCACCTCGTACCAAATGGAGGAAGTCGATTATCACAGATTCATGTGAGATGAAGTTAATTTAAATGCGATCAGGTGCGGCAGACCACAAGGCGAGAATGGGCCGGGAGCAGCGAGTGTCCCGGCGAAACGGCGTGGTGTTTGGAGTAGAAGGCGTGTAGAGCATCACCATTGTTTGGGTCTACGATACTAACCGGGTAAACAACACCCGGCACCCTGCCGACACCACGGACTCTCGTCGACGTCTCCGAGGAGGTGCAAATGCAACCGGTAATTAAATGCAAATGGGCATAAAATGAGAACAAAACTGGCGCGCAAAAATTCTCCCTAATGAGCAAACGGTCCAACAGTTTGCCTGAGCTTACCAAGGCCAAGCACCAGACGATCTTCATCCACAAGCTCTACGACATGCTTCAGGACCCGAAGATCGACCGGCTTATCTGGTGGACGGCGCTGAACGAGTCGTTTTATATCGTGCCGAGCGAGCAGTTTCTGAAGGTGTTAAGCCAGTATTTCAAGCACACCAACATCGCCAGTTTTATCAGACAGCTAAATATGTATGGCTTCCACAAGGTCAACAGCGCCGACGAACCGCCGGCCCACCACCCGGACAGCCCGCACCACGACCTGCCGGTGTGGGAGTTTCGCCACAGTAATAATCAATTCAGGAAAGGTGACGTTGAGAGTTTACGGCTCATTAAAAGACGACTGCTGAAGAATATCAACAAGGAGGTGGTGTTGGACACCCAGGACGACTTCTACTGGGACGTGCTGCAGAACCCCCACCACCACCCGCCGCATCCCGCCCATCCACATGCACATGCTCATCCACCTCCACCGCATCAACACAAGTCTCAGGGTCCTTCGGCGCACCAGGTCCACGTCGGGTACATTCCCACGCTGCCCCACCGCCTGGGATCGCATGGCCAGCTTGCGCCGGGGCAGCAGGTCCACCCGCCGCAGGGGCAGCCCCAGGTCGCTCAGTCTCAGGGCCACCAGCCACAGACCCACCAGCCCCAGACCCACCAGCCCCAAATACACCAGCAGAACCACGCCTCGGGGCTGTCGGTCCACACGCCCGTGCAAGGCCTGTCGCCAGCGGGACTGGGAGAAGAAACAGGCACGCCCACGTCGCCGTACCCACCGACGAGCTTGAACGGGCTGGCTGCCCAGCTGGTGCCTCCACCGGGAGCGTCCCAGCCCGCCAGCGACTACGCCCAGCCCCAGCTCAACCCGTACTTCCCCCACCAGCACTACGCCGCTCCATCGGCCGCCCCCCACATCACCATCGATAAGTATCTCGAGCTTCTCAATAACTTCAGCCACTTGAAATTCGAATTGGCCAATCTCTTGAACAAATTCGACTACTTTCTTCACGAGTACCGGTTTCAGCAGAAGAACTTCGTCAAGCTCATCGAGATTCTACAGAGTAATAACTTGAACGACTTGAATAATTTTAAGCACTATTTACTATCGAATTTGAGTAATCTGATTTTGATGAGTGACAACTTCAATAAGCTGAGCGGACTGGCAGGAACGACGCCGGCTGGCGTGGCCCCCGGGTTGGTACAGAACTACACTCTCAACCCCCGGTATAACATCCATGCTGGCGATGCAGCTCCCATGCGACACACGGCGTCGGTGTCGGCTGGTTCTGGCGGGCCTGGGAACCAGGGAATCAACTCGACGCCCAGCCCGGCCACCAAAGTGGTGAATTCAGACAAAACCCGGCCGGAGAAGCCCGACAAAACTGAACGTCCTGCTACGGTGCTGCTGAATCTGGCACCGGCAGGGATTCCTCAGATTCTGCGGGACGACAGGCCCAGCACGAGCCTGAGTGCGCTGGACCCGCCGCGGCGGTCGGTCGGCACCACCGCGTTCCCGTTCCACCAGCCGTTTGGCATTTCGATCCAGAATCAACCGGCAAATCAGTCGGGAGGCCCCGCCACTCCGCAAGTGGCCCAGCCGGCCAGCATGTATCCGACGTCCGACCCCAACTCGAGTCTTGTGTTACCGTCGCCTCATAATATGGCGCACAAACCGAGTCGGTCGTATCTGCCGCTTCTGAAGGATGAAAAAGTCGACCCTCGGCTGCTTGACCGGCTCGAGAAACTCGAGAAAAGCGTCCAGTATCCGTTCCCGTCGATGGACCCGCCCACGCCGCGGCGGTCGTTGGACCGGGCGGCGATCGCGTCCCAAGTCACCGCGGTGGGCCAGTTACCACCTGCGCATGTCGGATCTGAACCGGCAGACACAATGAACGGAGACGCCGGGGCCAACGAGAGCCATGGCCCGACCCCGGATCCTTCTGAGGCCCCTCGAAAGCGTAGTTACCAGCTTCCGAGCATCAGCCAATTAGACGAGCTGATCAAGTTACGGAAGTTGAGTGATCTGGCCCTCAAGTAACACTAAATATTGTATATATGTAATATAGTAGGCACTCAAGTCGGAATATCAATAGAGCGACAAGAGAAGAGAGCGACGACAAATGGCGTATCCGCATATTAACCTTTTTCCGGATATCGACGGATCCCCGAATACCATCTGGGTCGGATATTAATCATTCGCGGATATTATCAGCGACAATAGTAGGGCTTCTCCAATATTATAATTGCAGGCTAGAATTGCCGGGAGTGGACGGGGTTATCTCGGGGATATTTATGGGAGGTTTATAGACCCCGGTGGAGGTCCAAATATCCCGGTGAGGATACATAGACCCGGTGGAGGGCACTTGCACCTCTGTTAATACCCCTGGACCCCCACCAGCCATTCCCCATCCCTGCGGCCAACTCCAGACATGGAAGCCCATAGAACATCTATACCCGGACCAATTGTCTTGCAGTGACATCATGCACAATTAAGTTGAGGGGAGAATAACCTCAAGGTGTCGGTGGTGTCTGTGACTGTCCGCACTGTGTCTGTCTGTTAGACTCCCGTCGCAGCACCGCCCCGACCTCATGGTGGCATTGGTACTGGCGGTGAAATGCCTGCACACACTTCATTGTAAGCGACAAATTACCCAATAATGCGACCTTATCAATTTAGATTATATCCGAGTGAAATTAATTTCATCTGCATTTGTTCAGCCTTTCTTGTTTGATTCATTTCACTTATTTATTTTAAAGAAGATTTCACTTCTTGATTTCACTTCATTTCATTCACTTCTTGATTTCACTTCATTCACTTCTTGATTTCATTCCACTCTTGAATCTACAGTCATTTCATATCCATTGTGCATTAGCTCTATACAGTAGTTAAAAAATCGTTAAACTCATTATCAAAATTCATGTCACCCAAAAAGTCCACTGGCTCCGAAACATCAAACTGGTTGATGGCGGCAAAATCAGCCTCGGTCACCGGAGCAGTGTCGGTGGGAAGGGGCTCGTTGACAGCAGCGCCTGCACCACTGGCATCAAGGCCATACTTCATTTCAGGAATCTCAATCTTGTAGTCCTTCTTGAAGATCGATGGCACAACCTCTTCCATGTCAAGGCTGACTGGCGAGATGTTGGCGGTACCACTGAGACTATCGCTGGTCAAGCTTTCGCCCGAAAACCCGCTGTAGCCGTCGTTGAGTGGCTGCTCAATCTCAGGGTATGGATACATTTGGTTTGGTTGAAATTGAAACTGGCTTTGAGGAACTCTATAATCATAAGGGGCATTAGGCTGGGTCGATGGCATTGAAACAGATACTGGTGCTGGAGGCACAACTTGCGAGACTTGGTTGGTCAAGTCGGGCACTTGCATGTTGTTTCCAGGATACATGTCGTACAAGTTAGGCAAGCTGTTCAGGCGGTCAAAAGTATCAACATACGTGTCGACTCTGGCTCTCTTACGTGGAGATTCACTAGGAGAACTTTGTTGAGACGATTCACTCACGGGCGTTATCAGCTGGTTGAATCTGGTGTAGTTAACGTATTCAGACCCCTTGAACTTTTCCAAAAACTCGTTACACTTGTCTCCGTATGTCTTCGGCGTAAGACCAGTCACACTCTTAAACACTCTGTGGAAGTGCCATGCCGAGAGCTTCAGCTTGGCGGCCAATTCCTTGAACCCCAACACACCGCCTCTTCTTCTCTTCTTCTTGCCCGGCTCGTCGTCAGACTTCTTGGGGAAGAAAAGGTTCACGGCGGCGGCGTGGGCAAGGTGGCGGCACGCGAGGTCCACTAGGCGGTAGTGGTCGCTGTCGTTCTTGCTGAGAGTCACCAGTTGCACGAGGTCACGGCTAATGGGACGCACTGCCGGTACCAGTTGGCGGCGGCCAGTGACTTCCGATTTGTCCAACACCTTCATGATGTGTTCTTTGTTCAGCATCTTACTTTCCAAGATGTTTTCCTTGATTTTCTCGTTGTTGAAGTCTTCGTCTTCGGCCATTAAGGGGTTCAAGAATCCAATCTCCTTATTGATGGCATTGACACACTTCATCAACAATTCAACGTCAACCATAGGCTTCAGAATTGGCTCACAAAACTTACAAGGTTTGAAACCAGCAGCCACGGCGTCGTCGTAGAATTCAACAAACTTGATTTCGTTTTTGATTTCAGTCTTAGGCATCAGGTCACAGTCGGGTCTGCAAAACAATCTTGTTTGCTTATTGCAGACAAGGAAGGCGTTCCCAGCAAAAGGGTCTGAGAATTGGTAAGCTTTCCATTTACTGCTTTCTTTAGAATAAACCATTTTATTGTTGATAGTTGCAACAAGGAGAGGATTCGCCGGCTCTTAAATAGTTGATAGAATTGTCCCAGACATATTGTGTCTGATTTTGGTAATGCCTCCAGACACAAACCCCTAGAAAATTTAAAAAAAAAAAGTGAAAATAAAAATAAAATACTCAGAAAATAATAATCCTGTACTTTGACTTTAGCTAGCTGAGACATGAAAAAGAAACCTTCAAGCTTTTAGTGGCTGGAATTGCAACAGGGGGCTGGTGAGGTGAGCGAATAGCTCCTGTTGCATTTCGAGTGATTAAAAACTATTACTTACAAATCTACTAATTTGTGTCTGAAACTTTTTGTCTGTCCAAGGAGTTCCGCGCACAAACAGAAGTATCGCTGCAGGGGAAGTATTGATTTGAGTGCAGGCCGTCAGAGATACAGCATGTGGGCATCTATCCCGCGAAACCGGAAGTACGTACAAAAAAAGTCGCGGGGAGTCATGCCGGAACGATGGAGCTGGCATGGGTCGATTTTCTGTCTCCCTTGGCGCGCGCTCGCGCAAATCTTGGCCCAGGTCGCAGATGTTTCCGCCGCGCCAGCCGCCGCACCGAGGTATGGGGGGTTCCCTGTCGAGATGTCGGGGTGTCGCCAAGTCGCACCAGTCATAATCTGATCCACAGTATTATGCGTGTCGCTGCATTACACCTGAGATGTACTGTAGAATAATCAATTCCATAATCAAGATCTTCCGACACGACAAACGGTTTACTTACATGAAATGTCAGTCACAATCGACCACCAATTTCACCATCCCCGACCCAATGCTATCTTTTGCTACTAGTGTGACTGCAACCTCCCGCCAGCGTCGCCCAGGATTTGCAATATGGGCCAATTTTCACCTCGCCAATACGGTGATGCCCCACCTCAATACGCCTGAACCCTTTTTTCGCTGGCTCCATATTCAGGATCTCGCCAAGAGTAGCTTAAACCTACTTTATTTGTTCCGTCATGGTTGCATTAACAATGTTGTCGTATTACTAAAGTAGGAACTCCTATATACAAGCCACAAAATGGGTTTCCGGCGCATGCATACGTGATGTATTGTCACCTAAATGATAATATTATGGGAGATATGCAGGACCTATGTCTCCTATTCGAATTAAGCTTTTTAGACGCATTTACTCACTCTTAGATGTATCTCGAGTGATATCATGTATGGTTTCCTGCATTGGGCAATTTCTGGCACACTTGCCTCATTCTTGTGTTCCCTGGGCTGATTTGGATGCAACTGATACTAAATATATCTTCGATCGATGCATGACACCCGGTGTCAGAATGGTACGATATTTAACTCCTTGCCAATGGACAATACCGATACTCCACATTTATAGCCTGCGTCCCCCCATCTTCCGTATCTGGGCTAAAGTTATCAAAACAGATTATTTTTTGTGTAATATTTTATCGGCAACAATTTATTGTCGAATCCTATTCACCTATTGTACCTAATTCTACCCACTGTACCTAAAGAATAATCGGACCCTCGTTGTCTAATTCGGGTAAAAAAATATCTCGCATCTATTTTCTCATTAGCCGCAAATGTAGGCAGCGGTGCGTGGCCAAAAAAATTCACACTTTCGAACTCGCCCCATTCGGGTAAGGTGTGTGGCTAAACTAGACAAATATGCCGCACCGTTTATGCAAGGTCGATAAGTCATAGCTGGTGTCTGAGATAATGTTATATGACATCAATATCGGAAGCCTCACACTATTGCATGCAGCGTGTTTCACCGTCTTGTCACCACCCTGACGTTCTCTACATTCGCCTCATGTTACGATCCAGCGCCACATACATCATCATGTCTTACTCTATCTTTAGAAGTTCACATGCGGGCCCCGTGGAGCCATTGATCTGACCAAAGCTTGCCACAAGCTAATGCTCTGGCCACAAGCTAATGCTATTTGGACACAATGGCATGGGCCACAGTGGAGCGAGTCGGATGGAATTCCTTGCACCACTGAACTCCGAGCTCAGCCGATTTCTTTGGATGCATCGGTATTGTTTGTTTAAATCCGCTGATCACCGGACTTCCGCGCGGCTGGTACCCAGACACAAATTCACCAGTGATACCAGTAGTTGACGTATATCTGGTGGAGACGTGGCGAAGGGGGGCTGGAGGTGGTGAAGTAATCTCTAGAGAAGAAGAGCTGGTGTCGAACAATCCACGTCAGCCTCTACGTCACTGGTTTAATGCTGTTATGGCCGGTCACCAGCCTCGATTCGTATCGTTTGCCTAGCCCGATTCTGCCGCCGTACTCTAATAATACTGTAGTCTCAGACATGTCAACACCTGCTCCACATGCTACGTCGAAGGAACTCCACCCATACTTTGCCGCACACTCGCCTCAAACATTTGCGGCACATGCCGACTTACCTCACCCCGGCACACTGATGCAGAAGAACAATGGTATTGTAATTGTAATTGCATTCTCTGAGGGTTCGACACCGACTCGTATATACAGGGCACTTTCTGATATATTTGTCCGGCGTGAATTTATCCGAGGCATATCTGATGTGTCATATGACTGTGCTCACCGCATCTCATATGACGGTGCTCACGCATCTGTGCCTCCATGTAAATGCGCATTTGCAGCTTCGGGCAACCTTATTGAGTAAAAAATATAACTCTATTTCCAGAGGCTCCCGAAGGATGTCCGTTAATTAGATCAGATCGGCTACCGCTCGCCGTGTATGTTCGTTGGACTAAATAGGCTAAAGGTGTAGTAATTAACGTCAGTGAAGTCTAAGCTGTCCGCGTAAAGCTTAATCACTGAGTGTCGCCAAGGTGGACGTAATAAAGTATAAAGTTAGTAATTACAACTATAAGGCAGATGATGGCCGTCACTAAGCGGTTAGGCAGGCATGGGGGACGTAATTAACGCACATAGAGTTGATAGAAGATTTAAGTGAAACACATCGGACAGAGAAAAAGGTTATTTCTGCATCTACGAGATGTGGGAATACGCCTGTGGTGCAGTGGGAGGGTAAGGGTGAAGCCGGGTGGATTAGGGTGGAATAGGGATTAGGTGAAGTAGGGTGAAAGTAGGTTTAGAAGGAAGTTGCTGGCGTGGGAGTTGCTGGCTTAGGAGAGAAGGTGAGAAGGTGTGAGAGAAGGTGTGATGAGAAGATGAGAAGGTGTGATGAGAAGATGAGAAGGTGTGATGAGAAGATGAGAAGATGAGAAGATACGACGAGAGAAGATGAGAGTGGGGGTGGATATGGTGAATGGCTAATTGTAAGCTGGATGTTGACTGACTAAGAGCTGATATCGACTGATTGTTCACTGGATATTGGCTGATTCTTCACTGAATATTGACTGAATATTGACTGATAATTCCCTGATTATTCCCTGATTATTCCCTGACTATTCCCATATTCCCTGAATACCAGCAACTAGCGGTACCAGCAAGCGTAGAGACCACTTCAATTATCAGCTGAACGCCTCTTCATCCGTTGGATCAACTCACTGATGCATGCTGAATCGACCCTATCAAGATGGCTGAGTTCGGTCGAAAGTAGGTTGAAGAAGATTAAAAAAAGGTTGAAAAGACTAAAAGTAGGTTTCATATTACTGATACTGGAATGCAGACTCAACGAGGCTGATGCCAACGAGGTTCCATTATCTTCTCTTGCTAGTGTCTGCTGTGTCTTGAGCTTATCCATGTTCCATTGAGCTTGATCGGAGTTATTGTAGTTTCGTTGCTACTTATCCTTGCTTCATCGTGCTCAATTAACTACTCCCTTGTCTACTCCTTCCCGTCTATTCTCCCTCCCACCTCTACTTTTCCCTTCCCTGCTTTTCCCTTCTCTGCTTTTCCCTCAATCCCAATTTACTCTCCACTCTCACCTCTTCTCACTAATTGCAACCTTTTTATTCGCGAACATGAACAAACGACATGGCTCAAGCCATTACGCTAATATCCCCTACGGCTACTACGCCTTGGGGATCCTGCTAGTCTACTTCGCCGCCATCATCTTCTACGAAAGACGCTCGTCCAAGTTCTCCCGCAAAATCCCCGTTTACGCCCACGTTATGTCTTGGTGTATCATATCGATTCTACTCTGTGCTGATTTAACACCAGGCTTGATCCACGAGTTTTCCGAGCACATCTCGGTGCTATTGAAACGTCTAGGCCGCCTCAGCTACTCCCTCACCACACTAGACCTTCTCCTCGCGTTACGGCCAAACTTCACCAATTACGCCGGCCTTATCCAGCTCCACAAATGGTTATCAAGACTCACAATTGTTCTCGCTGTTTTTCACCTGATCGGCTTCTTCGTCAAGTGGGCCGTGCTTGGTGAGATCTATAAGATGTTCCGCCTCTGGAACTTCTTGGGCGTGGTGATATTTGTGTTTTTCATCGTGCTCTTGGTGATGTCTGTGCGGTACTATAGAAACAAGAACTACGCCCTATTCTATATCATCCACAACGCCACGCTCCTTGTATACTTTGGGCTTGTGGGGCTCCATGCCCGGCCAGGAGTCGTGCCGCTTCTGGTGCTAAACGGGTTCCTTCTCGTGGTGCAATTGGCATTCAAGTTCAACGTCCTGAAAGTATCTCTAACAAGGGCTATACGGTACGCAAATTTGACCATCTACGAGCTAGAAAAACCCGTCGACTATCCAATCACAAGCCCAGGATCCCATCTCTTGGTCCATCCGTTGGGATACCGTGGCTGGCTCTTTCCTGCTCACCCGTACACCATCATTAACAATAACGAGTACTTGAACTTGATTGTTTCCAACACAACAAGGTTCCTGCTCGACACAAAACACGTCTACTCCATCACGCTCCCGTTCTCGCTGGGATTGAGCTTGGACGAGCTCGAAAACAAAACGGTGCTACTTTTCATCGGAGGCTCAGGTATCTCGTACGCGGTGTCGATACTTTCCTACTACAAAAACGCCAATACCGCCTTTAAATTGGTGTGGTGTGTACGAGACAAACGGGACTTGGCCGTGCTAGATCACTTCAACTTGGCGTGTGAAACAGACCTTTTTGTCACCTCGGGTGGGCAAGAACAGCAGCACCAAACCTCTGCAATAGACTCGGAACAGGCCGACCATTTGCTTGACGACGTGGAAATGGAGCAACTTGGCGACGACTCCAGCACCAACTTCAAGCGGGCCCGTCCCCATCTCTCCAACTACGCCGTGCCAGACCTACTTATAACCTGTGGGCCTGCGCTGATGATAAAAGATGCGGAAGCTTTTGCAGCCGCAAACCGCATCCGGTTTTTGAAAGAGCATTATAGTTTTTAGATAATATTTATGGCATTGAATAGTGTAGACTATGGTGGAGATCAAGAGAGACAGTGGCTGTAAAGTAAGCAAAGAATAATCGAAAAAATAACAGCTAGCACTCAGGTTCGAACTAAGGACCAACAGATTTGCAATCTGCTGCGCTACCACTGCGCCATACCAGCTGTATTTGTGCTTGAAGTACCAGCCCCTTGTTTATGTAATAATATTGGAAGTGTTGGTTAAGTAGTATTTGAATTCAACTTATTTGGCCTAAATGACATATCATTTGGAGACGACTTGTGGTTGTTCTTCTGAACTTTGTTCTTATTTCCAAATTTGTGCGGTTTTTGACTGGCATGATTATTATTATCGTTCCTTCTCTTGAAAGGTTCATTGACGTTATCGTAACTTTCGGTTAAAAACGTTAAGGCCATAGGTTTCAACGACTCAAGCTGGTCAATGAAGTCATCAGTGGAAATAGGGAAGTCGTTTGTCTTTAGTCTGTCGTAATATAATACAACGGCAGCTTTACAATACGTGAGTTTCACTTCTTCCGTAGGTATCTTGGACATTGCTATGATTATTCCAGCAGGAATGGAGTCACATATTTTTCTTGCCTCTGGGTATGCATCACGTCAGTTCGATACATTTTGTTTAGTATTGTTAGCTCTTTTGAAAATGTTTACCACCAATTTTGGTACAATTCGTTTTTTATTATATTCAATAGCATCAACAATCTTTTGGAAAGTTATTCGTTGATTCAATTTCAAGAAGGGAGGATTTCTACCCATAAACCCGTTTAATTCACCTTCGAGACTGTTGACTAAGTTTTGACCTGTTTTCAAGTCAAGCGGTTCTATTGATTTTGGTTCCTTAATGAAATCAGCAAGAACAAATCCGAGTACATTCTGTGTATACATCATCCTATGAAATGCGATGTATAATCCAATTTTCTTCTTATCACCATACGGTAATGTTTTAAATGGATCAATTAATCTTTGAAAACTCGAGGAAATTTTGTCGAGTAATTGATCTTCTTCATCATTTCGTATTATCGACATGGCCTTTTACTGAGCGTTTTGAATGTAGAGACAGTTAAGATCTTCTAGTAAATCAAATATTTCAACTATCGTCCGAAATGTGGGAATCTCTCCTTTTATAGACCCGAATTCGTCCCCGACTTGCTTACATCCAGTCAGGTGTTGCATGTACAGTTCGAGTGCCTCGTCTATTGAATTGTACACAGGCTTCATCTTATTTACTTGATTGTGTGTTATTCCTCATGCGATCTATCACCAAGGAATACAATGAGTAAGGTCGATATGCTAGTAGAATTCTATTCGTACGATTATACGGCTGTTCAGAGCATATAGGGATGATGAGTGCGATGTTGGGTGATAAGAATTGAATCAAGTGTGGTGATCTCGGGCTTGGAGAAGGGAGTTAGAGGTGATGTTTCATATTTAGCTGTGGTGAAAAGTTCCCCAGAACTTCACCTGCTCTCAACATCAACCACTTTCCACTTCCCACTAAAGTACTCCTACCACTTTACTACTCAATCTGTCTTGTCTCGTTCACTATAAACTATTTACAACTTAACCCCGAGATGAACAGTAGCAACTCCAAATGTTAAATCCTCATATCCCTTCTCTGGCACATAGAACCCAGCCTTTTCGATCATACCTCTGAATTCTTCCTTCTTAGGGAACCTTCTGATACTTTCCACCAAATACTGGTAACTGTCTCTATCATCAGCAATTAATTGACCGGCCAATGGAATCAAAGAGAACGAGTATGTCTGGTAGATGTAGTCTAACAATTGATTATCCACTTGACTGAACTCAAGACAGGCAAAAATTCCACCAGGTCTTAAAGTTCTGTATGCCTGTTCCAACCCCTTTTGAATGTTGGTGAAGTTTCTGATTCCAAACGCAATGGTGTACACATCCTTTGAATTGTCTTCGATTTTATCCAAAGTTTCACCGTTTTGCACCAAAAAGTTCACTCTTTGTTCGGGTTCTTTGGCCCATTTGGTATTCTGGTATCTCTTCTCTCCTTCTCTCAACATATCTGGGTTGATATCAACAACGGTCATGGTGGACTTATAATCGTTGAACCGTTTTTCGGCGTGTTCAAGTAACCCAAAAGCAATGTCCCCAGTACCTCCAGCAACATCAAGGAAGTCAAGAGGCCTGTTGCTGCCTGGCCGCATACCTGCGTCCAATCTGTTGATGAAATGAGACTTCCATAACCGGTGAATTCCCAACGACATCACGTCGTTCATCACGTCGTACTTGGATGCCACAGATGAGAAAACATCACCCACGAGTTTTTCCTTTTGGTCTTCGGCCACAGTCTTGTACCCAAAGTGGGTGGTATCTTTGGGACTGCCTCCAGCACCGGCACTGGCACTGGCACCAGCCTTGGTGGAATTGTATCTGGCCAATCTTACCAATGGTCTGAGGTTCTTTAGCATGATGATAATTTTTCACTCGCGCAACAAAATTAACTGGTGTTTCAATTGGCCTTTATTCAGGTTTCTTGATTACTGACAAGAAGCAACAGTAAATACTTTCGTGTCTGCCAGCTCGAATTCAACTAATAGTCTTTTATGGTACTACTCTATTGACTACCAGCTCGAACTCAACTACCATTTTATGATATATTTCCAAACTACTCTCATGCCTACCAGCTCGAACTCAACTACTATTTTATGATTATTTCCGTACTACTCTCTACCATTCAACTACTATTCAAATACATCTCCGTACTACTCTCAATACATTAATGTCAATATCTATAAGTCCTAAGCTTGAACAATTCTAACGGTGTTAGAGTGACCAGAACCTCTGGTCCATCCTTGCACAGTAACAATTGAATCACCCTTTTTAATGATATTTAAGTCGATGGCTTCAGAAACAGCCCATCTCAATCTATTTTCAACGTCTTCTTGCCAGTTTTCAACCTTGGCGTTTGGATACACAAATGGGTAGACACCTCTGTATAAGTGACAATACCTAGCAGCTCTTTCGTTTCTGGTAACCATCATGATTGGAACATTTGGCTTGTATTTAGAAACCAATCTGGAGGTCAAACCAGAGGTAGACAAAACAACAATGGCCTTAGCGTCTTGTTCGTAAGCAGCAGAAACAGCAGCAATGGCACAGGTTTCGGTGGTAGAAGTTGGCTTGATGGCCATGGATCTTAATTCGTTGTGCAAGCTTGGGTAAGCAATGGCCTTTTCAGCAATCAAGGCGGTGTTGTGCATCATGGAGACGGCTTGGAATGGGTAGTTACCTTTAGCAGTTTCACCAGATAACATAACACAATCAGCACCATCCAAGATAGCGTTACCAACATCAGAAACTTCGGCTCTGGTTGGTCTTGGGTTGTAAGTCATGGATTCCAACATTTGAGTGGCACAAATGACAGGCTTGGCAGCCAAGTTACATTTGGCAATCAATTGCTTTTGAACGACAAACACTTGTGGAGCAGGTATTTCAATACCTAAATCACCTCTGGCAACCATAACACCATCAGTTTCAACCAAGATATCGTCGAAGTTGTTGACACCTTGTTGGTTTTCGATCTTAGCGATGATCTGGATATCTTTACCTTCTTCACCTAAGACCTTTCTTATCTTCTTGATATCATCACCAGTTCTGATGAAAGAAGCAAAGATCATGTGGACGCCGTTCTTGATACCAAACTTGATATCTTCGACATCCTTTTCACTCAATGCTGGCAAGTCGACATCGGTACCTGGTAAGTTGACACCTTTATGGGAAGAGATCTTACCGGCGTTAACAGACTTAACCTTTAAGGTCTTATCGTCTACAACTTCCAAGACTTCAAAAGATAAAACCCCGTCATCGACGTAGATGATTTTTCCGGCCTCAATGACCTTTGTGATGTTCTTGTAGTCCAAAAACATGATTTCGTCGTTGGACTTCTTAGCATAAGCGTCATCGGTGGTAAAGATCATTTCGTGGTTTGGTTCGATAGGGTAATCCTTGTCATCGATGGTGGTACCGGTTCTGATTTCTGGACCCTTTGTGTCCAAAGCAATGGCCAAAGGTCTACCGCTGTAGATTTCTTCGGACTTTCTGGCGTTATCGATGACCAGCTGGTGGTATTCGTAGGAGCCGTGGGAGAAGTTCATTCTAACAATGTTAAGACCAGCTTTTCTCAAACGGACCAAGGTTTCGACGTTGTTGGTCTTTGGACCAATGGTACCGATGATGGACGACCTTCTGAGGTTCTTTTCAGGAGTTTCAGTAGTGTTTAATTGAGTTAACCAAGATAATGAAGAGGTGGACATGATTTATGGTGCGAAATTTTTTCGGGGGGTGTGGGCTATTTATATGCGAGAAGTCCGGTTGATAGTTATCCGTGGCAGCAAGAGATTTATTTATATGAGGAGGTACGGGGCCCATTGGAGGTGTCGGTGGTGGCATGGGGGTGTAGCACGCGTAAGGTTATGGTGGTGGGCTCGGAGTGGCACCACACCACCCCGGCACTTGTGTCTACCTGTTGCTGTCACCAGGCGGGCGATGGAGTTCGGAGTTTTCCTGCCCATAAGCGCGGGAAGAGCTGGAGTTATTGGTGGTGATTTGGGCGACAGAGGTGGGAAACCAGTTGGAGGAGGATCATAGAATGGCGAGTTAGTCCGTGGTGGTGGTTGTGTGGTGGGAGAGCCATCACCGTATCGTGGTACCGTCACCTTACCGTCGTGGTGTGATGGTAGCCGCGACAGCTCGGCTCGGACCAAAGGCCGTATCGTGGCGAGACGAAGCCAATCAGTTGATTAGTGCGTGTTTTATAGAACGTGAGTGATGTGTAGTTGTGTTTGAGTGTTTGATTATGTAGTGGCAGTGTGTTGTGAATTGTTATAGTGCATGTAGTCTATGAGTGTTGAGTGTTGACTGTTGACTGTTGAGTATTGAGTGTTGACTGTTGACTGTTGACTGTTGACTGTATTTCCTACGCTAATCCCTGCCAACTGCGCGGCTGCTCCGGCTGCAAACTAGCCAGCTTAACTTTATAATGTCCATCTTAAAAGCGTAAAAAATCACCAAGGCTCGAGTCGTTGGGCTTCGAAGTTCCGGGCCTTTCAATTGAGAGAGAGGTCAATTGAGAAACAGGAATTGAGTTCAAACCATACTTATATACCTAGATCTTTTGTAGTACTCAAATTGTGAAATCTGCAACACAATAATAAATACAAAAAAATCAATAAAGTTTTCTGAAACCAAACATGCACTAAAGAACACATATCAAACCCAAACCACAAATCTACCCTCCACTACAATATAATAAAATAAGTATCTCCAATCTCAACTCCATCACTCAATAAAATCGCACTCATGCTTCCCATAGTGTTAGGCATAGGCGCTACAATCGCCGCCCTCACCGCCAAAACAACCATATCTGCGTACCGAAAGTACCTCCTTCTCACCCCAGAAATGATAGCCATGTTAAACAACATCAAGATCCACAAAAGCTCGGTCGATTCTTCCCATCCTCACTCCAGTATCCATGAGGCAATACGACAACGGTTCTCAAACGAAGGATTTGGCGATAAAATGACAGAAAAAGAGGCACTAGAGATCTTGGGGATCGAAGGTGATGATATTCTCAAGCTTGATCTGAACATGATAAAGCAGAGATACAGAAAGTTGATGGTAAGTAATCATCCTGATAAGAATGGTAGCCAGTATTTGAGTCAGAAGATAAATGAGGCCAAGGCTGTGTTGGACAGGAGTTACTTGACACGGAAATGAGGGAGAGAGAAGGGAGAGAAGGAAGAAGGGAAGGAGAGAATAGAGAAGGAAGGGAGAGAGAAGGAAGAGAATAAACACGCATAACCATGTAAATAGAGATAGACATCAATACAACGACTTCATTCTATTTTATATTCAACTTTTATTTAGCTCTGGCTGCCGTTTCCATCACCAACTATAATTTCACTTATACCATCGATTTCATCAATCTTATTCAAGTCTTGATGGCTTATCCCATTTGGAAGGTTATGTCCATTAGACTCAAGGTGTCCGTTCTGGTGCCCGTTGGATTGAGAGTCGCTCGTCTGACCATTCGACTGGGAATCGTTCTTCTTGGACCCTTCAAAGTTATGTCTAATCCTCAAGTAATGCTCCAACTCTTCGGTACTAACAGAAGGAACCAACTCTCTTTGAGCCTTTAAGAAATCAACCATTTCAACTTCCACCTCTGTATCTTCAGGTGTGGCCACATTGTCGAACCACCACCGGGTAGAAACAGGCTCTTTTCCCTGCTTTTCAAGGTCCAGGTTGTACTTCTTAAGTTTTGCATCCACTTCATTGGCAATACGAGTCATGGCATTCAACATGGAATCGGAACACAAAGCATAGAAATCGGCACCGGTGAAATTGAAGCTACAGTTTTTGGCTATGACATTCAAATCAACATCATCTCCAAGCTTGAACTTTCTGGTCAATGCCTCTAAGATCTTGACTTGCTTGTCGTCAGTATCACTGATTCCTAGATAAAGCATCTTATCGAATCTACCTGGTCTCAACAAGGCTTCGTCTAATAAATCAGGCCTATTGGTAGCACCAACAACAAACACACCGTCTCCATTACCACTGCCTCCACTCATACCGTCTAATTCGGCCAACAATTGTGATACAATTCTGTCCATCACTCCACCAGAGTCTCCCTGATTACCTCTCTTAGGAGCCACACTATCCAACTCATCAAAGAAAATAACACAAGGTTTAGCGTCTCTGGCTTTTTGAAATACTCTACGGACATTGGCTTCACTCTCACCAATATACATGTTCAACAATTCAGGTCCTTTAACACTGAAGAAATTCAACGAGAAATTGGTGGCTATAGCCTTGGCCAATAACGTTTTACCAGTACCTGGGGGACCGTAGAAAAGAATACCACTACGTTTCTTCAACCCGTTATTGAACAATTCTGGATGTTTCAATGGCATATCAATGGTATCCAAGATCTCATCCTTAACCACATCCAATCCACCAATATCTTCCCATTTAACGTTAGGAATTCTTGGGGCACCAATAGAATCACTGAACTGATTTCTGGCTTCATTGATGGCTGCATTGAAATCCTCTGGAATAAGTGAAATCAAACCTCCATTACCGATTTTAACAGTTTTCTCGAGGTCTTTCGATACTTCCAGTAACCGTTTGATGGCCAAGTTCTTGGACTTCTTGAAGATGGAGATCAAATCTCTAGGTGTCAAACCAGCAGATTGTAATGCTAAAGATTGGAACTTGACGTCTCTTCTGATATCAAAGCCAAAGTCAACGTCACCTGTAAACCCATCAGCAGAGTCATATTCATCAGGGATTTGATCGTGTTTAGGCTTCGAAAGTTCACTATCCACCAAGAACTTGAACACTTCTAATCTTTCGTTTTCGTCTGGGACTCCGAATTCTATTTGGAACTTGACCATCAGCTTCAAGTTGTTATTTACTTTATCCAAATCGTTACTGCTGAATACAATAATGAGGTTATTACGCTTTTCAAAGTAACTTTCAAGAAGTTGAATCAACTTCAATGAAAGTGAAGTGGCAATGCTGGCACCCTGTTCGTTTTCGTTTATATCAGGACACAAGTTCTCGATATGTTTTAAGTAGATGATGTTGAATGAAGTATCTTCCTCGTCCTTTTGACTCAATAACTTCTCGATATTTCCACTGATCAAACCAATGGTCTTGAGTTCACTTCCAGGGTTAATGAAGTCAACACAATCAAGTTCAATGAGATTGAGTCCAAGCTCAACACTTAAGTTTCTCACCAAAGTAGTCTTTCCCAATCCACGAGACATGGAACTAAGCATCACAAAGGTCCTAAGGTTGATTTTAGACGTCATATTAGTCAAGATGATTTTTTTGAATGTATTGGCATACTGGAAAGCAGTTTCTCCGTTCAACACATGTTTGTTGTAGTTGAAAAGTGGCGGGAGATTAAGGTAGTTGTACCACAGGTAAGTTTCGTTTTTAGGAAGCTGGATGAATTCGACCCCCGATAAAATCATTCGAGTTTTAAGAGGATCAATAAAGAACTGAGTTGACAGTTCATCTTCACCAACCACTTCAACAATCTTGAACCATGCCACGGAATCTGGATCACCAGTAGGAATGACACCCAAATCATCTTCTTGGTTTAAATCGAACATGGTTTTGGCCAAGATCGAGTCAATGGTAACAGGAATAAAGTCACCTGCTTGCACAACCTTCAAGGTCGAATTGAAAGATGTTTTCAATGCAGAAAAGAAATGCTGTTGGTATGTTTTATCCAAAGTAATTGGCGATGCCACTCTTGAAATGGTCACGGTTTTGGCCAATGGCACCAAAGAAGATACCTGGAGATCCTTATTTGAAATAGGATTGATTGGCTCAACATGTACTTCATCAGCAGGTTTCAAGCCTAAATTAATCAATAATATAGGCGAAACATAGATGGTATTGTCTTGGAAAGAATTGTTTGGCTCGGTGATTATAAACACCTTGATAACCACCTTTGACTTGTCGGTGCACAAATAAACACTATCACCATTGAATACAGGGAACTTAAACTGAGCCAATGCTTTTATCTTTATGAATACAAAAAGCTCACTATCTTCTTTCTCCCAGATATCAGGCAAGTTGTTGATAAGAAGTTTACTTTCCAATGGACGGACCTGAAACTGGGGGTATTCGGGTGTATCCAAATCTAAATTGAGCGAGGAAGAAAGATAATTGGAAATATCGATATCATCTTCTGGTTCTTCAACGGGAATGGTGGTGGGTTTATCTTCTTTTTTGACCATATAGATGTTCGTTTCTGGGCCTATCAGGCCTTGAGAGACCGGCTCACATAAAAGGATTTCTCCATTAATCTGTCTGACTGAATCTCCTTGTCTAGCGATGGAGATGACCTCGGACGTATTCGAATTGGAGGTATCGCCACCAAGATACGAGATCAAACTCCGCTTGACGCCCTCCTGCAGTTTCTCCCGTAAGATCTGATATATCGCATGGGGCACAGAAACAAATACACTATCCAACACTGGGATTTGGCCTTTATCGACAGACTGAATTAGCGCCGACGTCAAGGTGATCTGGCTGCCGTACTTGGCCAATGATGTATCATTTACAAACAGAACCACGTTCTCTGCATGGTTGGAGATTTTGGAGATTTTATAAAGCTTGAAGCTTTTAAAGTAGTCGGGTGAACCAAGAAGTTTCACCAATACGAACTTGTCAGACTTTGACTCGCTGGAGTTTGAGCTAGGAAATAGTTTGAGAAACAATTCCATAGACACCTCGAGCGAGTCGTAGACCTGGAGCGACGGGTCGTTGATGATCTGGAGCGACGACACCGTAAGAATCGACCTATCCGACATGGTTAATGAAGATGATGAATGATGGAGTGGAGATGTTCCGCGGATTCTGGGGATTTCACAGGGCGACGCCAACGCGAGGTGGGGCAACGGTGCCGACGCCGCGCGTGGGGTCCGCCCGCGATGGCGGTAAATACTACCGCGGAACTGCATCACACCGGACCAGATCACGAAATTAGCACTTCTACCGCGGGAAACACAGGTCGTCCCGCTACCGCCATCGCCGTTACCCGCACTCTCATCTGGTTAAATTTTTCAACACATCAAGGTAATTATCAACATTAATGTATGTACATTACAGATAATAATGATGAAAAAACAATTACCAACTAGAGCGTCTTGGTTTGGACATTTTGTTCGATTATGCCTTTTTGCAATGATCTGGTTTTTGTCATAGTTACACTGAATTATCTTATTGATCTTATACTAACTAGTAGGAGAGAGAGAAGAGAAAGGAAAGAGGGAGACTATGGAGATGAGGAGAGAGAAAAAGGAGGGAAAGAAAGGGAGAAGAGGAGGATAATGGAGAGAGAAGAGAAAGAGAATGTAGAGGGAGGAGAAACAGAGTAAATGTGATTGAAGTGGACAGAATTGTAGGCATAGGCTAGGTGAAAATTAGCTGGCACTATGGTAATTTTGTGTAGAATCTCTAACTCATGATGTCTCTTCTTAATCTGTGAGTTCTCTCGGAATTTGTCTTTAGTAAGACATTCCTACGATCTTTTCAACTGGGATTGACGAAGGTTGGCATCGTATGAAGACAGACATCGTATGAAGTTTGACATTGTATGAAGTTTGACATCGTATGGAAGACTATACATCACAGAAGAAACTCTTCTAACACTTAACACAGCATAAACTTTTGACATATCATAACAAGACACACAACTAGAACGATAATTTGTCCGATATTTTGTCAACTACAAATGATATCTAAAATATTCATTAATACTAGACTTATTCTACACCTATTTAAGCTTCGTCTTCAACGACAACAGTATGTAAACCTTTAGCAGAAGCAACAAGAACTGGTTCGACGTAAGCGAACAACTTCTCCTTGGCATCTTCTTCATCGTTTCTCTTTCTAGAAATTCTTAATCTTAATCTCTTTTCAACACCTTGAACACCTCTCTTCCAGAGTTGAACATTCAATCTTGGGTCTAATCTGACATCGGAAGTACCCATGTGTAAGGTGGCGAACTTCTTGATTTCCTTGACAGCTTTTGGAGCTCTCTTCTTGAAGTGAGTACCATGTAACTATAATGTTAGTATAGGTTAATTTGATGGACGGAGATTCCTGAGACGTTCTAACCATTAGCTAGTAATTGGTGAATTACTGCCGCCCGTTCTTGGCCTGGTAAATGAAGGGCATATTTCTTTCAAGGGTGATTATTAAATGTAGTCTCAGGTAGTAGGTGATGATGATGATGTTCAATATATGGTCATCTCAGGATTTTGACAGGTTCAATATCTCGTCACTTGATAGTCTATTCAGATTCGGTACATACTCTCTTGTGTAAGTTGATGGTGTATTCACGAGTAACAACGTCTTGGACAGCCATGATGCAATTAGTTAATAAGAATATTCCTTTAAAAATTTCTGTGAAAAATTTCCATACCGCGAAACCTCAGGTTACACAAACCGGCGCCAGGAAACGCCAGTCACTCGCTGCGCGCATGAGGGCAGGAGCCCTAGTGATCAATTCGCGGGTTGCAGAAGCAGGAGCTAACAAGGGAAGAAATGTAGTAGAGATTCTAGAAGGATTTTTAGTTGAGGAGCTTTCTAGTGGACCTGTAGTTTCAGGAGAGAGTAAGTACTTTACTTGAGGAACTCTCAGAATTGACTTTAAAAAGCATCTAGAATGCTGAGAGTATGTTTAGATAAGTCTAATTTGTATAATGATTACATCGAGAATGGCTCAACTAGAGTCAATTATTTAGTATTTACCCGGTGTTTACTTATATTTGTTCTTTTAGTATTTAAATACCCGGAATCTACTTATATTTGTTCCTGACTGTTCTCATTGAAGATTCTATTCTCTAACCGAAGACTATCAGATGTCAGGATGCAATGTGAGAGCATCATTTTGCAGCCATTTACAGGGACTACTTCCAGGATAAAGCAACTACTTCAGCAACTACTTTCTGGTATATCAAGAAAAGAGTAGCTGGTAAATCGAGGGCCAAGTTAGGACGACAGAATATCCTAGAGGAGGATATCAATACAATCATTCTATGCCTTTCTCAGTGCCACTACTTATATAGCTTACTTATCGGCAAGTGTCACATCCAACTCAACGTCCGACTAGTCGATCGAATACTTAACCAAGCCTAGTAATAAACTCGACACTGCACTCACTCAAGGCCGTAGAGTTTTGTGTAATGGTCCAGCCACCTGTTGAAAACACTCTCGTATGCTTTATCAATCGGAACATCAGAGTCTGATGGCTCCGGCAGCCTCAATTCTCCATCCTTTAAAGAGAACCCGTTGTTTTCCAAGTCCCAGATGGAAAGCATACAGCAGAAGATTCGAGTAGTAATTTTTCCGTTCACCACCCAATCAACAATCTCTTTCAAGCCGGGGTTTTTGGAAGGAAGCACTTCTTCGCCTGCTTGTTTCTCTTTACTCAAATCTTCATCCACGTCTTTCTCTTTCGTGCTTCCATCTCCCTCTCCACGCCCGTGAACAGGCTCGACTGCCTTCATCACATACACCAAAGCACCGACATCCAAATCCTTTCCCTCATACTCGGCCCGGATGTTCTCCCACACATTCTCCTTATAAACCATAGACTTCACCACCACCGCCAACAACCTCACACGGGGCGTCTGGTCCAATGAGGCAATGAAGTTAATCAACGTAGTATAGTGCTTTTTAATCATCAATATCACCATTATATCGTACGCCAAATTCTGCAACTTCCACGCCAATCCCGGCTCCAGCTTGAGTCTGAGCTGGTAGCAAAGCTTATACACCTCATTAGCGTACTGGAGCGACGGAACCAGTTTAAGTCGAAGCAAAAGAATAAGAAGCCTATGGCTAATAATCCCATCGTTATTACGTGCTAGCGGATACACATCATCTCTTGGCGGCGTGTTGTTGTTCTCAACAAGATAGATGGCATTGTTGAGGTTTGTGGCTTCTTGTTTAGCCCGTCCAAGCTGGTTACTGAATAGAAGCAGCGTGAGTCTTATCTCCCATAGTCTAATCGACTCGTGTATGGAGCTTGATTCTTGTAGTAAACGATACGTATAAATTACCACGTCCTTAGCGTCTACGGAGGCAAAGTCTGGGTACGTTCCAGCGGTATCTGGCTCGTTCTCGGCCCCGTCAATTGTAAACAATGCCCGCTGGGCGAGATGCTGGGGTGTTAGCGACATGGTGAGAGTGCGACTTGATTTCAGATTAGTTATCACCGAGATCAGTGGTTTGAATGGATACCCAACTGGTATACCGTCGAACCTGTTATCAACACCAATGGCACCAGAACACAACGAGCTACTATATAAGGTCAAGCAGCACCAGCGAGATCTTTTGAAACAGCTGGACGCATATACCAAGTATCTACAACGAACGCTAGAGACGTTGATCAGTCACAACTCAAGCAACGATTCGAACGGGCCTTCTGTGCTTGACAAAATCACCACCATCCACCAGCTAGATCACGAGATCACTCGGCAAGTGAACGAGATCGCTGTGAGTTACGAGGGATTGATGAAGAGCCGGCGTAAGCTCGAGGCAGCTAGTGAGATGAGAAGCGACGTGGTGGAGGACTTCCAGCGGCGGGCCGAGTGGATTGACCAGGAGTTGAGGATTCTTGAGCAGACGGCGAATGTGTTGGGAGTAGATGTAATGAATGTATGAAGAATAAAAGTAGACCTGTTTTTATCTGAACTCTAGTTGATATACTACTCTTTCACTACTATTCACTACTCTTTCACTACTCTTTCAATACTTTTAATAACACTCTTTCACTACTATCACTACTATCACTACTCTTCACTACTCATTTCACTCATTTACTACTTTCACTACTCATTCCACTCATCCTACTCTCACTACTTCACTCCTTCACTACACTCCTCCAATATCCATTATCATTTATTCCTAACATAATCGTACACTCAGCCATGCTCTTCTCGTATTCTACATCAAGATATACCCCGGGCAGCTCTATCCCACTTCTCTTCTGCTACCCATCCGGCATTAATCACCTTCATCAAATCACGCAAATTAATCCGTCGACTGGAGTTCAACAGCTTCCCCTTGTCAATGAGCTTCGTATACACCTTGACATATGCTTCCTTTGGGATCTGGTCAAAAAACTGTCTGCTTTCTTTAATGTGTTGTTGTGCATCGGGATTGGTAGGTTTGATCCATTTACTTCTACGGTACTCGAATATGAGTTCTCCGATATTGGCATCGGCTGGAACCAGAGAGTCGTTTTCAAACTGGTTTCTGAGCTTTACCACGTCGAATTCCTGATACGATACGCCGTTTTCTTCAACGACGGGCGAGTCTTCGATGTCCAGTAAATCGTCTATATCAAGGGTGGGCGAAGAAGTCTGTGCCCGTTCAACTGAATCTATCACGTCCTTTAAACTGCATCTCTGGGTATCAGAAAACACGGTGCTGCTACTTTTCATTTCTTCTTGTGCTCCGTTGTGATTTTCAAACATCTTATCTAAGTCCTTATACTTTTTGTACTCTTTCAAAAATTTTTCTTCGTTATAGCTATAGCCCTTGGCTTGTTTATCGAGTCTCTCAAGGAACAGATCGCCGTCTGATTCTTCAAAGAGTTCTGAGATCACCTGGTTCTCTGTGAAAACCTCGTTTCCTAGCGATTTAAGTCGAAGGACAAAAAGGTTGAATTCGGTGCTAGCTCGACGGAATAAAGTGCTGACTTTACCTTTTCTTCTTGGGCCAGCAGCTGACAGAGAGTCTGGTTCGGGGGTGGAAATGGACCGTTTGGAGACGCCCTTGGGGGTTGAGTTCGGGGTGGAAACGGCCGATTTAGTGGACCTGGTGGTGGGAGATTTGGCGCTAGGCGAGGACTGGGGATGAGGGTTTTGGAGGGAGCCTGGATGATTTGGGTGCTGGTCTCTTGGAGTGCAAAGCGTCATAACAGTCTGGGAGAAACCCTGTACGAGAATAGGGCAGCAGATCCGGAGGGGGTTGGGCCGATATGCTTAGCTGATGCGGCACAGAAGGATCTTGCTCTGCGATGAAGGAGAAAAATGCGAAAGGCGGAGTGGTGATAGCGGTGGTGAGGCACTAGCGGTAGATTAGGGGGAGTCGTGGTAAAACATACGATGGTGCGGTTTGAAAAGGGTTTACAATCACGTGAGTGATATGCAACCAAACATTACAAAATCACGTATATTACAGGCCTGTCAAAGGCGGTATCAATATGTAGACTTCGAGGTCGGGATCGGGGTACCTAGAAATCCAAAAGGTCTTCTAAATCCTTATCTTTTAGCCCAACCTCTTCACTTGAAACTCTTTCAACAGGTTCCATATCCAAGTCATCTTCAAGGCTGATTTCCTCAAACTTCACCTGTACTTCCAGGGGTTTTCTGGGCCCGTTTCTGAACATGTTCAACGCATCTTCGTCCAACAGATTCAAATCTGGATCCTCAACCGAAGGACTAGGATTAATTGTTTCAATGCTATCTGGGTCATTAATCAACTGTTCAAACACTTTGAACCGATCGGGATGATTGATGTATGCGTCTAATTTGCTGGATCCGGACTGTGGGTATGTCTGTCTCTTTATAGGATCAACATCCTGAAGTCCTCTTGGAGGAACGTTAGTTCTGTTCAAATTGGATGTATTAGACGAAAACGTAGTGTGCAAAGTTTGAGGAAGCTGTTTGGCTTGTGTGGATTTCTTCTTGAGCGAATCAGTGTCTATGCTGTACAGCTGTAATTCAGGTGAGCGCCTGGCCAAGTCTGGATTGAAAACTGTGTGTGATGAGTGGATGATTTTAGCGTTTGGTTCGATATGAGTTTTGGATTTGGGTTTGAAGGTATGCGAGAACCCAAGCGAAGAGCTTGATTTGAGGAACTTGGGTTTGGTAAGAAGCGGTTTCCTCAATAACTTAGGCTCATGTCTTTCGATGGATGACTGGGATCTGTTGAGAGTAGGGATTTGTGTGTTTTTATCCTTACCACCAAGGGGAACTCTTGCTTTGGGTTGCGGTGGGAGTTTACGGCGAAGGTTGGCGGTGGTGTTCTCGTTGGATACAACGTTCTCTTTGTTGATCTCTGACATGTGTGTAGGAGTGTTTAGTTAATATGATTCTGGATAAGGCGCCAGAAACGTCGATGCTGGGATTAATGAAACGAGCTTGTGGATGTGATTACAAGTTCGGCGGCGGTTTGTTTAGTCAATAACAACAAATAAGGAGATCCAAGCGTGAATATGATGTGTTTGCTGTGGGAGATCTCAATGTTTATCTGTGTTAGGTGTTTACTTTGAGTGCTTTGATATAGGCGCTAATCTGTTGTAATAAGATACGTCCTGTAGGTGTCTATGCGATACCTGTACTTGCTTTTATCAGATGGAGTCCTCGATGCCAATACAACTCAAATACAAATAAAACAAGATGGATCAATCTAAAACAATATAATGATTGTGTTTATTTATTTAGTGCGCATGGTTTAATTTTATTATGGCAGTTCAAACCCAATTCATTCAGGTGGCCAGTCACTCGACTGCGCTGGCGTCGTCCTGGATCTACTTTGTGGACTGGATTCTTATCTTGATATTGGGGGTGGCGTTTGTGTTTTATTTTGGCCGGCTTGCCGGCTATATCATCTCATATTTGTGCAAACTACTCGTATGGAGAACCATGAAAATTATGATCAATATCGAGTCCATACGAATATCGATCTTGGGTGGTCGGTTGATGATTAAGAACTTGACCATCGCTACAGAGAACCAGACGGTGCTGGTTTTGAGAGTCAATTTGACCTGGAGATACTGGTTATGGGCTTCGAGGCAGCCGGAGATGGCTACTGAGAATCAATACGAACTGGAAAGCTCGAACGAGAAGGAAACTGGCACAGATTCACCTGACGGTCTCGGAGGAAACTCAGCTGGCCACGAGCCAAGCGGGCTTCTTCCTACTCGTCTCTTTCTTGCGCTAGAAGGCCTTGAAGTCTACATGTATAACCGTACATTTGCTTACGACACGATGATGGACTTCTTGAACCAGAACGAGCTTCATAAGTCTGGCACTGAAGCCACCGAAGAAACAGTGACGGAACTGGTGAACGTGGCTAAACTCAACCAGAGACTAGCCAAG
This sequence comes from Yamadazyma phyllophila, assembly GCA_030571955.1. Classification (NCBI taxonomy): domain Eukaryota; kingdom Fungi; phylum Ascomycota; class Pichiomycetes; order Serinales; family Debaryomycetaceae; genus Yamadazyma; species Yamadazyma phyllophila. The sequence goes on along the minus strand of JAJLZE010000023.1, from coordinate 130,623 downwards.
CTTCTCAGAGCTCTCCCGCTAGGCATAGCTATAAAAAAGAGTGTGGTGGTGATGGGTAACGACTCCACGCCGTCATTGTTGATCCACTCGTGCAAAACTGCCAACGGTTTGGTCGATATACGACGGGCTGCTAGCAAACAAGACATATACCAGCAGTTGTTCTTTTTTGAACTCGAGAAGTTCCAAACTTATATAAGACCAAACATTCTTTATGAGGGCACAGAAGTAAAGAAGGAAAACCAAACAACAGAACTGATTTCAAGGTTCAAACGTATTCAAAAGGTGTTGAATGTGATACCCAAATTGTTATCTCGCTTCCAGAGAAAGCCTGATACGTCTATAGAGTACCAGAACTGGATGGGATTAAGACGATACATTAACGACTCGTTGGAAGACTTGAACCATATCTACGATAGTCTTCCGTCTGAGAACGAAGAGTATGCCAAATACAGTTTGGTACTAGATACGATGATGACTAAGTTGAGTTACTACTACGATATACCCGGGCCCGTTGATTCCAAGAGCAAGCACCCTCCTCCCGAGTACGGTGCAGATATCGAGTTTTCTAAGGCCACCATTCATTATGGCCCTTGGGCTGATAAACAGCGAGTGCCTATCCAATCTGCTTTCTTTCCAAGTCTTTCTCGTGACTCCAAACCCACAGAACCACCACAAGATGGGTGTCAAAGACAATATCAGGGGTTCAAAGTGAACGTTCTTACACGGGACGAAATCATCTTCAGAGTGCCCACAAGAGAACCAAGTAAAGATAGAGAGATCTTAAGGAATAGAGTCACATCCACCAGTAAGGTCACACGGCCATTTGGATGGTTGGAGTTAAAAATGGGGCCCAATTCGTCCATTTCATCATTTACATCATTCGTGTGCCTGGAAGAACATGGATGGCCAAACACACTTTCTGCCGTATTTGCACAGCTTGAGATCAGTTCTTCTGTGAATCATGATATATTATATACGGCAGATTTGCATACCTTGGAGGCCAATGTAGGGTTCCCGTTAGAATGGAACGGGCCTTGTGAATGGGTGTTTGATAACTTCAGTTCCAACTCAAGGATCTTCTTCTTGAGAGAACATACGCTTTTATTGTCTGACATCTTTACCGACTTTGGCTCCGGAACACCCAACGGGTACGAATACTTTAGGAAATTCAAGTACATATTCAATTGGAATATGGAGAGGTATAAGTTCTACCTCAACATCAACGATTCCAATATCATCAACAACCCGTTGGATTTCAGTAACAACAAATACATCTCCATGCAAGGAGAGCTGTTGAATATTAAGGTTGATATCCCATTACTAGGACAAGTTACTAGACTCACCTCTGTGACTTTTGATATCTTTGCTCCACAATTCGATCTTATGTTGGATGTTCCACCTTGGCATACCACCAGTTCGTTCACAAAGCCTACCGTTTTGATAGGAAGAGCACACAACTTCACTATAGAAGGATCTTACACGTATTTCAGTAATGTCGAGGTCAATACGTGTAATAGCATTATAATTAGGACCAAAGGTGACGATGTGATGTTGAAATTCTATGGGTCGATTGTCAAGTATATCTTCACTATCAGAGAGAATTATCTTGGTGATAACTTTCATTTCAAAACGTTCGAAGAGTATAACCAAGAACAACAAGCAGCCAGTTCAAGCAGTGAGTCCAACTCGGTCAACGAACAGTTTGAATATTGGAAGATCATCAAAACAGAGAATAATGTCGATGTTTTATTTACATTCCAGGTAAGAAACGGGCTTTTGATCCTTCCACATAACATCTACAATTGTCAGAAACATGTTGCATTATCGTTTGATTACTTTGATACAGATATAAGGTTCACCAACTTCTACATGGACATGCAAGCCGATTTCAGTCCAGCTTCAGGAAAGCTAGTAGAGTTTGATACGCTCGAAGAGGAAGACATCAAGCTTGTGGATATAAACAATTACTTGAAACAGTACAAGATCAAGGAGGAGCCGTATATATTCATTGACGATTTCACTGTTCATGGCCACAGAATGTTCGGAATACCTCCAGAAGAAATCACTTACTACTGTAATTGGCGTATGGCTACGAAGGAGATTAAAGTGGACGCACCTCCAGCATTTTTGTTTGGGTTCTTCCATACCATCAGCTCGTTCCTAGCAGGATTTAGGGATTTAGAAAATGCCCTTCTGCCTACTTTCCCGGTAGTATACGATGCGTTATGTTTTTCGTTTGAATGTCCAATCATCAATATCAGTCTCAACTGTGACCTCCAGACATTGAACGTCCAGTTGAAACCGGTCTTGGTCACATTCAATGACATAGCTAATAATCGATATTCTGCCCGTGTTTCCATAAACATCCAGGAAATAGAGCACTGCATTATCGATAACCAAACAAAACACCTTCTTGCATGCATCAAAACCAGCTTGGTATTCGATAACATTGTCAGAAAAAAGAAGTATAAGGAGCACAGAGCTCTCCAACAAGAACATATAAGATTCAACGATGCACCGTATCATAGAGCTCCACATATTTTGTTTGAACAGACCAAAGACTCAAACTATAACGGGGCGTATGGTTCCATAATTAACCCAATATCCTTCCCATTAGTTCCGTATCCTTTGAATCGTTACACACAGGGAATCATAGGGTCTATGGAGTCGTTGGACTACAGCTCTTCAAGCAGTGAATCGTCATTACAAGAAGTAACTGGTCTCTATTTACCACCTACATTGGAATACGACGACGAAGAGTTCATGCCCAGCTCACAGAATGACTCCAATACAAAGTATGATAATATGATCGTGACACTCGGAGAAGTGTCTGGGTTCTTCTCCCCCAAAGGTCTTTTGGTGTTTGCATACTTTGACCAGCACACCATGCAGACAGATCTCAGTAGTCTTATGGATACAATTGAAAAGCTGACGGTTAAGTCGTTGAAGAAAATCATGTTGGAAGTGTGTGGTACAGATGTGTTTCGAATCGTGGCCCCTTCAATAGATATATCATTTGGAGACTTCAAGGGCCATGACGAAAGGGAAATTATAGAGTCTGTAAAACACACTACGGCACTGAACATCTTTGTAACAGAACCGTCTGTGGCTATTTCTGTTAGTGAAGAAAGGAAGAAACTTGATGGTAATGAGCATTCGTTTAAAGAATCATCATCTTTAGCATGCAGTGTCAAGAACATTGCCGTCAACATCATCAACCCGCAGGAGTTTGGTACTCCTGTGAACGCCAGTGTGGCCGATGTAGAAATATGGCTGACAGAAGAAAACCACGATGGAGTTATGTCGGTTTCATCTGAAGATATTTCTATATCACTTAGTGAATCTCAACTCGTGTGGCTATCTGGTTATATTGATGACACCCTCAAGGAACTCGAGCCTGCATTGAGCATATTCAAGAAGAACGTAGAGATCAAAAAGCGTCTCAATGCTGCATTGGTATACTCATTGAGCATGGCAGGAAAGAAGTTCAAAATCGATGATGATCCAACCGTTTTGACTAAACCAGCATACGTTCTTCGTTCTTTGAAGGAACATGTGAGAGTTTATGACCCATGGCGAATCATTGTTCGGCTTCGTCACATTCTTAGTAGTTTAGACAATTCTTGGATCAAAGACGAAGAAGAAGCTTTACGTTTACGGGACTGGAAAATCCCTGACTCAGCTTATGATGAAACTTGCAATCAGTTTTCTCAATGGAGAAATTGGGAATCTGATCATACAGAGAGAGAGGAGTTTTTCCAGTCGATATTCAATGTTACTGCTGTAAGTGAAAAGAGTTTTATAGATGAGATCTTGTTCAGGCGAGTCACTGTTCAATTGACAAAACAAGGCACAGACGATAGAGATTTCATTGATTTGGAGAATATCCATATTTCTCTCACGGAAAGAAAAACAGATGCTTCTTTCCTGCAAGTCTCTAATGAGCTTGCAGAGGATTTCGATGCTAAAGTGAAAGCACTCCAGTTTCTATTGAATATTGGTACTTATAAGTCCAACATTAGCCCCATAACATTCAATACCATTCCAAGTATCATGCAGATGTTTGGTAATGAAAAGAAGCTGCAAGATCCAAAGAAATCTGGACAGAACTCAGGACTATTTGTTACTGCAAATGTGAAGGATTTCAATCAAGTCTTGAAGCTAGAAAGTGTCACAACTTCTATTCAAATTGAAAACTTTAGTTCCACCGTCATCAATCAGACTATTGAAAAGAACTCCTTCTTATCGTTGACATCCCATATGGGTGGTCTTTCCGTCAACCTAAGCGTGGGCGATAACACTATCATAAGCCAAAGCGTATCCGGCTTGACTTTGGTGTTTGGAAATGGAAAAACTGCCACAGACATGTATATGATAGACCTCTCTGTTGATCGTGGAGAAAGTATTGTTGTGGACAAGCAAGTGCTTTTGACGTTAGACTCGGTGCAACAAGATCTAACATACGTGGAGACTTTATTAGCTGAGGTAAGTACAGTATCCAATACTTCTACTCCTTCTAACAAAGAAACACTGAAACAGAAGGAATCACAGAACCAGAAAGAATCACTCCATCAACTACTCAACAAGTTTGATTTGACGGTTAATATCCAACTCAACCACTTTTCTTACGTGGTTGATATCTTCAAGCCTTTAAGATTAGAGGGAAGTATCTATGATAATAGTTTCTCGTTGATCCTAGTGGATGGGCTAATCGACATCTCCAGTTTGTTACAAAAAATAGACTTTACATTCAAATCAACTGTTACAAGCAGCACCAACAAGTCTGTATTGGAGATAGAAAATTCTCAGGTGTTCAATAATATCAAAATCAGTGAACAGCTGGGTATCCTTGCTGTATCTGTTGATTCCCAGTTAGGTTTCACCAAAGTGTTTTCACCAAAGATTCTCAGGTCTATTGGAGAGTTTATTGATGCGTTCGATGATCTTGAACAAGAGTACAAAGAAGTTACGGAGAAGGCCAAACAGATGCTGAAGAGTTTCCAAAAGAAAAGCCCCAAAAACGAATCTTCTGGGAACTTTGATATCAACTCAGTACCTATCGACATAAAGTTCTCCAATGATTATGTGGGATTCTCTTTCTTGGTCGATAGGTCAAGATATTCTATGGAAACAGAAGACTTCAAACTCGAGGTGTCGAATCTCCTGACAGATCCAAGACAATCAATGCACCTTGTTCCACATTACGGGACTCTTCTGGTTCCTACCATCAGAGTTTCTATAGCCGATAGAGTGATTCCTGTCGGATTATCAAACCTCATAGATGTGAATATTTTGATCAAGCTTTCCAATGAAAAGAATCGTCAAACGCTTGAAATTGTCTCAGAGTATTGTAGAATATGCTTGAGTCTTGGAGCCATCCAACGGATCATATTCTTAGCCGACGAATTCACTATACTTGGTAAAAGACTAGAGAGAATGTTGAAATTCAGCAACAAAAAAGAACCCCTGACACCAAAACAAGAGAGCATTCTTTCCAAGATATCTGGTGTCCATCTTCTTTCTTACAATTTCTGTATTGGTTGGATTTTTGAAGACGCTAGGAATGAGTATCCTGGTTTCATTCTCGGTGCAGAAAGATTCTATGCTGTAACCGATGAGAATATTGGAAAGCTTTCATTAGTGGAAGCATATTTGGCAGTGGCCCATGGATCAAATGCTTCAGGGTTCTATAGCCACCAGTCTGAAAAGAATAACACCAATAGAGCCTTTCTTCCCTTCATGCAGTTCATTTATATCATCACCGAAGAACAAGAAGGAAAAAACATGAAGATCAATATCACTGGTGATGAGTTGGACGTGAACTATCTTTCCAATGCGTTCCATATATTTGAGTACTCCCTTATGTCTGCATCCAAAGTCCAGGACTTCTTTAATAAGAGAACACGGCCCATGGCCAAATGGAAGGACGATACGAAGACTCACGAGGAACAACAAGTAGACTATATCAATTCTTTGAGGTCTACATTCTCGTCCATCGAATGCAGAGCTACATTTGCTGGTTCAAATGTAGTGATCAAAAAGGTAGGTACTGTTGGAGATGCTGCGTCTATTGTTTTACATTTCCCTGCCGTTAAAAGTGTCACCACTTACGTTCACGATAAAATCGGTGATAAGAAACACATTATCAAAAGTGAAGTGTTCACGTCACCATCAGACAATAAGTTATACGCAACATGTATACCTGTGGTTACAGATATTGTTGACGGTGTCAAGAGAATGATGAAGATACAGAACATGAATGTCAAGAAGCCGAAAGAAGAGCCTGAAAAAGAGGAGGTGAAAGAAACACAGAAGTTGAATGTGGCTGCTCTTTTGAAAGATGCAGACTTCCATCTCGGAATCAACGTAGACAAGCAAGTATTGGCCTTCAGTTGTGAGCCTACGGCGAAAGTGGAAACGGTTATGGGAACTGGAGGAATCAATTTCCAGGTGAATTCAGGTACCAATTCGTCTGTGAACATCATTGCAGTTATCGATACAATCTCTGCATCTTTGCAGCATGTCTACTCCAGAGAAGTCAGTGGATCGTTTCTGATTAATACTATAGTCGTCACCACAAACGTTGATTTCACCAACGATATCAGCGTTAAGTCTGCGACGTCCATCTCCGATACCAAAGCCTATGTCAATGTTAAACAATACCAAGACTTGAAGTTGTTCAAGGATATATGGTATCCTCAGCAGAAGCACGAGTTCCCAGAACATAGCCAGCCAGATGACGATCTGGGTCCTTTGGCCACGAATAAGAGTATAGCCATGAGGTTCAAGGAAGTTTCCACCACCAATGCTATACCTTGGTTCATAACATTTGTGCTTTCGAAAGTATCATTGAAAGTTAATTGTGGTCCTTCTTTGGGGGTCATGGTACTTGATTTGGACCAGCTATGGGCTGTCTCGCAGAAAACTCCCGACTGGGCCCAACAGTTTAAAATGGGGGTCAACTTACTTGAAATAACTTCAGAAGGAAGATTAGGTGGAAGGTTCATCAGTAGTGATATTTATGTTCACTCTGAAATCACTTGGATTCTTGAAGGTGATAAAGTATTGGATGTTCCATTGATATTGATTTCAGCTGGGATCGATAAACTTACGGTTAAAAGCACATTCGATTATCATGTTTTTGCTGTTGCAAATATCACTCAGTTTTCTGTTGATGTGTTTAACCAAAAGAGTGAACTAATGATCAGCAAAGATCACTTATTTGTAACAGCACGGTTCATCAACTGTGAGCTCTACATGACATCATTCACTGCTTCGAACGTCTTGGATATCTACAACGCCATTCTTAGAATGACACAGGATAGTAAAACGTCATACAAGGAAACACTTCATGACTCAAATAAAGATAAAAAGTCCATTCCATGGTATGATAAAGATCATAATGCTATTCTCGAAACCGTCAAGAAGCTTGAAACAGAATTCGAAGTTTTGGCAGGTACTCTTTTGATCCATGTTTACCCATCATCTTTTGACGACTCGAAAGTGTTAGTGGTGAAACTTGACGAATCCAGTGCCAATTTCCTGCAAAATGAATATAACTCCGGGATTGCCAATAAGCTTGAGATCCAGTTTAATGACCTTAAGGTATCTCTTTCAACCAACATTCCAGTTCTGGATGATTTCATTCAAACGGCTACCGTTCAAGAGCTAACCAAATATGCCCACAAAGCCAGAGGTGGTGATATATTCTTATTCCCATCGTTCCGTATCAGCATGCAGACTTTCCAGAAGTACAATTCTAACTTGATTGAGTACTTATACCGGTCAACATTTGGGGGAACTGTGGATATAAGATGGAATCTTGGGTCAGTCAATTTCATTAGAGAAATGTATTTGATTTACTCCAAATCATTGGCTTCAAGAACAGAGTTCAGGAAATCACTTAAAAGAACTGAAAGCGAGACAATTACCTTCAATGTCAATGTGTTTGATGAACTGGAAACAAAGCCTTCACAACCAGCTATTTTGGATCCTAAGAGTGAAGATTCTACGGGACAAATCGATAAGGCCTTGAATGAGAAGATCGATAAAGTGTCTAAGGACTCAAAGTACATTTATCTCCCGCTTTCTCCTCCACTTATCGAGGCACCTCAATTGAAGGAATTGGGAAATGCTACACCACCGTTGGAATGGTTTGGGTTGCATAGAGCGAAGTTTCCTAATGTGACTCACGAGCTAGGTATCGTGAGTTTGCAGAAAGTTATCCATCAGGTGGAGACGGAGTACAGCAGAATTCTTGGAAGAGCATAGTGTCGCAAGTGAGACCAAAGAAAGAGACCAAAGAGATGAAAGAAACTAAAGAGATCTAGAGAGACCAGAGATATGAAGAATTCAAATACCAACTAAGAAAATCGTATGGCATAAGTATTAAGCCATACAATCATGATACCGTCCAATAGAAGTCCTACAATAGGTCTATACGTTAATATATTTCTATACATATTTACAAGTTAGTGCGTTAAGTACCATCTACCCTTTCCTCTTCTTCTCTGCAACACCTTTCTTCCGTTTTTATTTCTGAGTCTGGCTAGGAAACCAAAAGTTCTTTTTCTCTTCAATGTCAGGGGTTGGTATGTGTTTCCTCTTGTTTTGAATCTCATTCCTAATGGAGAGAATGGTGAGACTTCAGTGAAAAGCGACACGATTGGTGATCTATGGACAGGTTTTAAAGGTGTTGATCTCATCAACGAGAATTGACGTGCTCCCATGAATCCAGTCATCCCGATACCGGCCATACTGGATCCGGCCAGTCCCACGCTAGTACCTATCCTAGTCACTAGACTTAAACCTTTAAACATGCTAGTGAAAAATTAGATGGTGCGAAATTCATTGATAGATATAGGGATGAAATAAACGCGGACAACAGTAACTTGTATCCCTAACAATAGTGAAAAATTTCCTTGCGCGGTCAAACACTCGATCTCATCTCTCATCTCTAATCTCATCTACATGTCATCGTTTCGTCCCAGAAGAGTTATACCCTCGGCCATTAACACCCCCGTGTCTATAGAAGTACATGGGAGTAAAGGGGTCAAACAGGCCGACGCAGAAAGAATCTTGACTGAGTTCATAGATGCCAGTGAAGCCATTGCAACCACCATTCCAGGTCAAGCCGCATCAACTAACACCGTATTAAATTCCACTACAGGATTGAGTAATAGTACAGGTAATGCATCAACGATAAGTCAGCTCAAGAGATTACAAAGAGACTTAAGAGGGCTTCCTCCGGTATTGGAAGATAGAACTGAAGGTGAACCTGTCAGGAAAAAGATCAAGTTCGATGAAGCAGAAGAAGAGACTAGTGCTATTGCCAATGACACCGAAGTCAATGAAACCGAAGTCAATGAAACCGAAGTCAATGATACTGTGGCCAACGAGACCGTTAATGACACTATAAATGAAGTTGATGAGACCAAAGATTATCCTGAGGAAGAGGAAGAGAAGGAAGAAGAGGAAGAAGAAGAGGAAGAGGAAAAGAAGGAAAAGAAGAAGGAAAAGAAAGACAAAAAGGAAAAGAAGGACAAGAAGGAAAAGAAAGAAAAGAAGGAAAAGAAGGAAAAGAAAGAAAAGAAGGAAAAGAAGGAGAAGAAAGAGAAGAAGGAAAAGAACTAAAGGATTGAGAGAAAACAAACCAGCACATAGACTATGTATAAGCATTCAAATGAATAGAAACGACAAGTATGTGGTGTAGAGAAATGATGGGTATTACAAACAGGAGATAGATGAATAGAGAACGCGGTGCAAAATAACTATGAACGTGTACGACTACATGGGTAGAGTCATTAGAAGTCATTCACGCTATATTTATCAACACCCCAACTTGTATAACATTTATGCTGGTCTCCACCGTTCCCTCTATGATCTCACTATTCTTATGAGTTTCAAAACTCTAAACGCGCTGCAGATTTGATAGTAAATATTATTCTCATTTTATAATTTGTTTACATTTACATCATGGCCAAGCGAAGAATCTCCGACAGCCTGGACCTGGAGACCGAAGTCCAGCCTCGTGGTACGAATCCGCGGGTCCTGGATGATACGGCGGCCGAACAGACGTTTATCAACAACAGTGACTACGACGATGAACAGCAACCTGTCAATAAACAGGAGGATGAAGGAGAAGAGGAGGATGAAGAGGAGGATGAAGATGAGGATGAAGACGAAGATGAAGATGAAGCAGAAGATCCTGAGGAATACGAATCGGACCAATCAGGTGCAGACAGAAGCCATGCGCTGGATACCAGTGATGAAACAGCACAATTCCACCAACCAAACACGTCTTTCCAGAACCGTCTTGTTTCTGATATACCTAACCTAGCGCCTGTTGAAACAGTACAAACGGAATCGACCGTTCCAGATCAACAGAATCCACTTTCAAATGAGCACAATCAAACACAAGAACAAGCGGATCAACAGTTAAATCTGCCACAAGGAAACCAACAAAATCCAGATCAAGAACTCAAACAAGACCCAGCAAGCCCGTCAATATCGCCTTCAAAGCTAAGCTATTCTCAGCAACAAAGCAGCATCAATATAGCATCTCCCAAGAAACGTGAAACTGTATACCCCACAAAATCAGATACTCCTAGACTTGTTATCGACAAATTAGTGTTGACCAACTTCAAATCTTATGCGGGCCGCCAGGTGATTGGCCCTTTCAATGCATCTTTTTCTGCTGTTGTTGGGCCAAACGGGAGCGGGAAATCCAATGTCATTGACTCGATGTTATTTGTTTTTGGATTCAGAGCTTCTAAAATGAGACAAGGGAAATTGAGTGAATTGATCCACAACTCAGGTGGAAATAGACTTGATTTCTGTCAAGTTGATATTCACTTCAACCATGTAATAGATGACGCAGGAGATGAAGCAAGCAGTACAGTGATCCCCGACTCTCAGTTGGTTGTATCGAGAAAAGCGTTGAAGAACAACCAATCCCTGTATTATATTAATGGCAAATCAAGTAATTATACAGAGGTGACAGATCTCTTGAAAGAGAAAGGAATAGACTTACACCATAAGAGATTCTTGATTTTACAGGGTGAAGTGGAATCCATTGCACAGATGAAGGCTAAGGCTGAAAAGGAAGGAGATGACGGGTTGTTGGAGTATCTTGAAGATATCATTGGTACTTCTCATTACAAAGAGTTGATCGAAACCAATCTTGGGAAAGTCGACGAATTGAATGATGTATGCATTGAAAAATCGAATAGATTCGAATTGGTGGAGAAAGACAAGAACCTGTTAGAAGATAAGAAAGCTGAAGCATTGCATTTTTTGGAACAAGAGAAAAAATTGATTAATTTAAAGTCAATTCAATTCCAAATAAGTATAGATACAAACACCACGGAGCTCAATTCTAGGCAGTCTTCTTTTGATAAATTGAAGTTGGAGTACGATCAAGAAAAGGAAAAAAATGAAGATTTGAATAAACAATTGGAAGATGATGTGAAGGAGCAAAAAGCCATCAAGGCTCAAATAAACACAATCCTTGCACAGATTACCAAGAGATCCGAAAAGGCAAAAGCTATAAATAAAGCCATTGTATCTGTTGATGAGAAGATAAAGAACTTGACCAATAAGCTTAAAAAGGCTACAAAGAGTAAAGAACTGCTGGAACAATCCTTGACCTCAGCTCAGCACAAGCTTGATTCCCAAAACGAAATGTCTGCTCAGTATAAGCAAGAAGTTGATCTGTTGACAAATGATCTTGCTACTGAAAAGGCCCAGTTGGACGAAATAAGACAAAAAATGACATCCAAAACGTCGGTTTATTCAAAGGAAATAGAAAGCTTACAAACAAAGCTCGAGCCTTGGAACGATAAGTTGAAAGAAAAAGAGAATCAGATCCAATTAATAAACTCATCCATCGACATGTTAAATAACCAGAAACTCGAGAATGGAAAGAGGCTAGAATCAGCTAAGGAAAGATTATCAAATATCAAAGTAGAAGGAAAACTGAAAGAAGCCGAGTATATTGAAAGTCAAGAAAAGTTGGAGCACGTCAATGAGCAAATATCTTTAGGTGATGAACAAATCAGCCAAGAAAGACAGAAGCTCCAGGTGAAGAAGGACGATTTGATGAACAAGAGATCCAAGGTTCATGATTCTGTAACGGCACACTCACACAATCAAAACAAAAGCAGGGTTTTGACTTCGTTGAGTAGATTGGCTAAGAGTGGTAGAATCAATGGGTTTTATGGAAGACTTGGTGATCTTGGTGTTATTGATGATAAATACGATATCGCCATATCTACTGCATGTCCAGCATTAGATTCCATTGTTGTCGAAACAGTTGAGACAGCTCAAACATGCATCCAGTATTTGCGTAAAAATAACTTGGGATACGGGAACTTTATTTGTCTTCAAAAACTTAGAAAATTCAACATGAACCCCATCAGCACTCCAGGAAACCCAGCCAGTGTCAAGAGATTGTTTGATTTGATCAATCCAAAACACGAAAGATTTTTGCCAGCTTTTTACAGTAAGCTCTACGACACTCTTGTCGCATCAAATTTACAAGAAGCCAAGCAAGTGGCATACGGAAAGAGAAGATTCAGAGTGGTGACATTAGATGGTAAAGTTGTGGATACTTCAGGTACAATGTCAGGTGGTGGTAATAGTTTTGCTAAAGGTGGAATGATTCTTGCATCCTCTACGTCAGAAGACCTGATGGATTTGAGTGAGGAAGACGTTCAACAGCTTCAAGAAGATTTGAAAAGAATGGAGTCTGCCTATGATGATGAATATAGAGACTTTCAGACTAAAGAAGGTCAATTGAGAAGTTTGAAAGAGTTGAAACCAGAAATAGATTTCAACATTCAAAAGTTAAAGCTCGAGATCGAAGCTTTGAGTTCGGAAAGAAAAGAAGTCACTGCATTATGTAAAAGACTCATAGCCGAAAGTGAATCGAATTCAGATGCAGCAAGAATAGATGAAGAAATCGGGGCCAAGCAACAAGAAAAAGATCAAATCAATTCCGATATAGAAGAACTTAAACATGAGATGAGAGACCTGGAACTTAAAATAGCGGAACTCGAGGAGAAGATTATGGAAGCTGGAGGAGTTGAGTTGCGTTTACAAAGTTCCAAGGTTGATTCTATCACTCAGAAAATCGAAATCATTCATGAAAAGACTTCCAATGAAAGAATGGCTATAAGAAAGTTGGAAAATGAGATCAAAAGAACCACCAAAGTACACGAGGAGAGCATCAAGGAAATAGCAAAGACTGAAGAAGAATTGGAAGCCATCAAGAGTCAAGACTCAAACAAACAAGAAGAACTTGACCAGTTGAACAAAGAGATCAACGACATGGAAAGTGAAAAGGATACATTGGATGAAAATCTTGAATCTGTAACTGAGCAATTAGACACCAAAAACAAAGAAATCCAGAAGTTCAAATCGTTTGAAATCGAACTCAATAATAAATTGGAAAAGTTAGGCAGTGCAATCAAGCGAATCAAGCATGATATATCCGTTGATGAAGAGAACTTGAACTCGTTGATCGTCAGAGATACCAGTGAATATATTGCCTGGTTGGATGAAGAAGAACGTGTCAAATATGACAGTAATGATATTGAAAGACTTGGAAGTGAAGAGTTGGAAAACGTCGACATCGACCAAATCAACCTCCAAATCTCTGAGATTGATAGCTATATGAAGAGTGTAAAGACAGATATCGAAATCTTGAAAGAGTACGGGCAAAAGATCGAGGAATTCAAAGTTAGACAACAAGAACTCAATGAATCGGTCAGTTCAAGAGACGAAATTAAGAATTACTGTGAAGAGTTGAAGAGAAAGCGGTTGGACGAATTTATGGAGGGATTTAACACAATCTCTCTTTCTTTGAAAGAAATGTACCAGATGATCACCATGGGAGGAAATGCCGAGTTGGAGTTGGTGGATAGTTTAGACCCATTTGCAGAAGGTATTCTTTTCAGTGTTATGCCGCCAAAGAAATCATGGAGAAATATCAGTAACTTAAGTGGAGGTGAAAAGACTTTGAGTTCATTGGCTTTAGTTTTTGCCTTGCATCGGTATAAGCCTACACCTTTGTATGTTATGGATGAGATTGATGCGGCGTTGGATTTCAGAAACGTCAGTATTGTTGCAAACTACATCAAAGAGAGAACCAAGAACGGTCAGTTCATTGTCATCTCATTGAGAAACAATATGTTTGAATTGGCCAAACAGCTTGTGGGTATTTACAAAGTCGATAACATGACTAAGAGTATTTCCTTACAAAATAAGGATTTCTTGAACTAGAAATGACCAACAAGCAGAAATCTATGAATTAAACGTGTAATTAATGTACTATATGTAAAATATATATTTATATATATCACCTGAACGGTATTTCCACTGCGGTTGCAAAACCTTCGTCTCCCTTTCGTTTCAAAACGAACTTTTCATCGAACCAGTCGATCAAATCACTCATTCCATTCAACTGGTTCATCTCCTTTACTGCTGCTCTGGTCAAGCCCTTGTGCAACATCTCAGAAAGATGATGCTGTATGATTCTATAAGGTAATCCATAGCTCAAGGCGTAGTGGATAAAGAGCTCGACTGCCTTCCATGGTGTCTTGTCATATCCCGCAAACAAGGCTGGGTTCTCTAGCACCCCTCTAGCTGACATTACACCATCACAGCCAGTGAACTCACAAATCTTGTTTATATCTTCCGGCTTGAAACAGTCACCATTGGCGATAACTGGAAGTGTGGTCTTCAGTCTCAAGTATTTGATGGCTTCGAGATTCACCGGCACAGAAGACCGGGTGGTTTTTGTTCTTCCATGAATGCTGATAAAGTCCACTCCGCTGGCTTCGACTTTCTTTATGAATGCTACTGTTTCCTCCCAGTCTCTATGGATCCGAATCTTGGCATCAACACAAACTGTGTCACCGTATTTACTTTTAACTGCTTTAATCATACTGGCGACAAGATCAGGTTCTGTCATTAAAGCTGCCCCGATTCCTTCGGCCACCTGCTCTTTGATGGGACACCCACAGTTCAATCCTATACCATCGACATATGGGTGAATCATATCCACAAACCTGAGAAGATCAGTTTCGTTATTCACACCCACTTGAACAATCAAGCTTTTGTCTTCGTTGTTGGTGGTGAAGTCAGATAGTCTGGCTATATCATTTCTGACAAACTCACGTGCAAGTATCATTGGCGAGTAGACAATATCGGTATCGAAGTGCCTTAGAACAGCTCTAAATGGAAGCTTGGAGTATCTCACCATTGGACCAGCGATTTTAGTAGGCACTTTTTTGGCCATATTGGCTCTGATTATATTGATGGGTTTGAATTTAGGATCCCTACACGGGAGGTTCGTAGTATTCTGTCGTACCGTGGATTCTGTACGTTCTATTTCAGCTGCCATAATGCTGTGTAGTCTATTGATTATCTATTTGAGTATGTGATGAGATGAGATGTCGCGATTTCACATTCAACCTGCAAGAAAACGATAAGTAAATCAATCGGGGCCTACAACGTTTCATATTAGTGTACATTATTATTACAGGCTATTTACTATTCCTCTTCAGAACTCTCGCTACTCATGTCGTCATCATCACTGCTTTCGGCCTTATGACCTTCATCAAATAAACTTAATTGATTTTTCAACTTCTTTAACTTGTCGTAATTTGTAGTTAATTCGGTCTTCTTGGCCTTTGGTTTCTTGTCGAACAAAAAGTTGTACAACTTCAAGATGGTTTTATCTTCAAGTTGGTCCATATCTAATTCGACTTCTTCTTCATCATTTAAATCAACATCATCTTTGATGATCTTAATAAATTCTTGTAATTTTTTATCTGGTAAATTAGGTACTTGTTCACTAACTTGTTTCTTCATCTCATAAGTTACTTGAATTTGTGGAACCAACTTGATCTTTTTAGGTTTAGCTGATCCATTAACTGATCCATTCCGTTTACGGTTCTTGGAATTATGGGCGGCAGCTTGTTTGGCTTTTCTTCTTTGTTCACGTTGTTGTTTCAATTGTAAAATGTGGTCTTGTTTCAATTTATCCAATTCATGAGTCATTCTGATGATTTGATCCTCCAAGAATTTGATAGCTGGAACTGCTGATAATGCGGTTTCATCGATTTCACTCTCTTCATCCAGTAAGTCGTCATCTGAAAATTCATTATCAGAATTTTGTGGCGTATCTTTTGGAATTGGTCTATTCACCCATTTCTTGTTGAAAATCTCTTGCAACTTGTGACCCATCATATTCACATCTGTACCCTCAGGGTTGAAAGTATAACAATTTTCAAATACTAAAGTGACGTCTCTCTCGAATTCATCACCGTTTTCATATTGGTTGTTTGCTAATTTAGACAGAATGGTACCCAAGTCCATTGGTTCTTTGACAATTTCATTATAGTTTGGAATATTTAAAGCCACTGCGTCAACTGGTTGCAAGAATGGGAAGTTGTAATTGTAGTGCTTCTTACTCATCAAATCTTTCAAAACCTGGTTACAAAATCTTAAATCAGCGGCGAATTTCTTCTTCCTTGGTCTATTATCATAAGGTAATTCCTTAGGTTTTGGAGGATGAATATTTCTTTTGGGCCTGTTACTAGCGATCGATGAGCCATCAACAGCAACTAGATTTGACTTTTGCAGTTCGATTCTTCTTTTGGATGAAACTTCACTTTCAGTCACTTCCTTAGGTGGGAAGTTGAGCATGTGTTTTTCAAAATAAGCTTGAATATTCTTACCCATTTTAGCAATTGGGGCATTTTCACCATTAAACTTAATACAATTATTCACCATAAGGTTGAAGTCATCAATGAAATCTTGAGGAGTCTCATATGCATTAACAGACAACTTTCTTTCGATCGTTGACAAATCCATTGGCACTTTAATGAAATTGTAATAGAATGGGATATTCAACTTTACGATATCGACGGGTTTTAAAAATGGGCCAGCATCTTTTAAACGTTTGATGTTTTTGATTGTGTTCAAGGCGAATTTGTGTTGGTGTTTAGGCATTGGATTTGCTGGAAGATTATCCATGTCTGGTTGTTGAGGAGGAGCTGGGGCTGGGATCATGTTGGTAGTAGATGCGCCGTTTGCAGGGAGGTCAGTTGTTGCGTCTGAAGAGCCTGGAGTTGTGCTTGCGGTGGCACCCGGGGTTGGGGCGCTTGGAACAGCGGTAGATGATTCTGATGCTGGGTTCTCATTTGCAGGAGTCTCAGTTGTCTCAACAGTCTCTACAGGCAGCACTGCCGATTTATCATTAGGATTTGGTGAAGGACTAGATGAAGGATTTGGAGGACTCAAAGGTGGCTGAACAACAGCTCTCTTTTCATACTCAAATTGATTCTTATCCATCTTCAACCGCGCACGACCTGAATAATTTAAAAATTTCTGAAAGTGGGAAATTCAAATTATTTAAATAATTTTCGCTCGCTGGTCGATGGCGAAATAAAAAAATGTGAAAAATAAGGGATGAGAAAAGGAGAATAGATGAATTTGAAGGATAAATGGGTGGGTTTTGGAGATAAAGGTGTCTCTGTTTAAGTTGATAGTGTTAGCATGGCCCCTGATATGTTGGATTGCCTGTTGATCCCAGAAGTTGGCCGATACTTGGGATGAGATGAGAAATATCAAATGTGTAGATTTCACTAAATATGAGCAAGTGAGATGTAGGAGAAAAGTAAAAGCGTGAGAATACGGGAGTATGTGTGGACGTATAGAACAGGTATGAAGCATACAAAACATAGAGATAAAGACGAAGAGGAGATGTATAATATGACATGTGAGATGGATGAGTGATATATGATAAGATAGGTGCCAGAGTACGCGTTATCGCGTCTTCAGCAACCAGCAGTGCTGGCCCGTGATGGCTGGCTGCGGCCATCGCGTAATCAGCTGGAGGGGTTTTAGATGTCGCGGTACAGATAGCGAGGCTCTGGTCGTAGAGAGGGCGGGAGTGTCGTAGTAGACATGCCCCGGCAGTCCGGCAGTCAAGGAGCCTATTGAAAGGAAGGCGTGATTGTTCCAGAACCTTCTCCGATCCTACCGCTAAACGAGGTCACGCCTAAACGACAAATGGATGCCGGGTAATTCTCTTAAGGGTGTCGTGTCCTTTACTGCAGATTGAAACTAGTACCGGCAGGAAACTTGACTCAACCCATGATTGTGTGCAGGAGTAAAAATGCCCTTGCCCGTAAAATAACCCGTTGGCTTCATACAGTTGTAGAGTTGAATCTGTTAGTTATTAGAGTTTTGGAAGCGCATTTCTGAGGTTCCAAACACCGTAGAAGTAGACTCTTCTTTTTCCGGGCCCGAAAAACCGAAAATTATCATTTTTAAACATGGCTTATATTACTGATGTAAGGCGGTACCAAAATTACGCACATGAGTATGAGATGTTCATATATCTATCGATAGCTTAATTTACTACTTTACTTCTTGACATTATTATTGGCTGCAAAATGTTCTGACTGCAAACTCTACTAACACTAACTCTATAATACATTATAATACATGCTACTCATAAATGAATGCCCAAAAGATCGTTCCCACTGAACCCTTTATTACAGCTGGGGCATCTTCTGAGTCTGGCGTTTAACCTCTCTTTAGTACACTGATTGCAAAATACATGCCCACATACAGTGATGGCTGTATCTTTCCAATTCTTCGAGCAAACGGAACACTTTACCATAGAACGGAATCCATTCAACTCTTCATTGTCCACACTTCCACCTTGTTGACTTAATTGTTTGTACTTGTTAAGCTTAATCACTTCCACTTCTCTTTCATTGAGTTGGCTATTGAGTTGATGTTTATCTTGCTTCAAGGTCTTGATTTCTTCCCCTAATTCGTTGACCTTACGGACGATCTTACTCATTTCAACCAGCTTGAAATTGTTATCTTCTGAAAGCTTCTTGTTGTCCAATTTAACCGTTTGAACTTGCTTTTTCAACTCATCATTAATTTCGTGCAACTTGTTGACTTTCTCTTTATATTTGTTTTCAAACTCGGTGTATTTTTCAATCATCTCGTTCGACTTATTGATAGTGAGCTTGAGTAATTTGTTCTCGTTCTTGAGAGTGTCCTTCAATTTCATGGTTTGGAAATATTTCTGTTCAGCTTTAGTCTTTTCTATCAGATACTTCTTCACAAGATTCTCTTGGTCAACTTGAGTCATGATCTTCACGTGGATTTCACTTACAAGTTTCTTATAACTTTCTTCAAGTTCTTTGATGATTTCACCACTTTCGGCGTCTGTGTTCAGATTATGATACTCAACTTGTTTAGAAAGTTCCTCTGTCAACTTGAATAGTTGCTCATTAGGTTTTTGTTTTTCTAAAATTCCTATTTTGTTGAGTAAATCGTCTCTGATATTACGGACTCTGGCTAAATCGCTTTCACTCTTGTGTACAGATTCCTTCAAGGTCGCAATTTCCTTAGTGAGTTCTTCATTAACCAACGTGCTATGATCATTAATTCTGTCAGTCAATTGCTTGATTATCGTATCCTTTTTATCTAAATCTTCGGTAGATAGTCCTCTGTTGATAGGTGCAGTTTCAACTTTCAATACTTCAACTGGAGTTTTGATTTCTTTTATGAGATCTTCTTTCTCTTTTAATAGAGTCTTGATTTTCCCCTCGTATTCCAGCACTAGGCGGCTTAACTCTTTCAGTTCTTCGCTATCTATTTGCCCATTATGAGCAGAAGCGCTTCCATTAGCACTAGTACTTTCACTGGCGGTGGTGGTAGCGGGCGTCTCTTGAGGCGTCTCTTCCTTAACATTGTACACACGTTTTACCAGTTCACTCTCTAGACGTTCTTTCTGCTTTAACAACTTGTTAGTTAACTCGTCAACTTGAATTTCAAGGTCCACTTTGGTAGACTTTAAAACATCATTTTCGCCCTCAAGTTTGACTACTTCATCAGCTAAACTATTGAGCTTCTCAAGCTGTTCCTTTACATCAGCCTCAGTGACTTTGTCAGATAATATAGAGTTGATTTTGGCAACTAGTTCGTCATCCGATAGGTTGCTATCGAGCTGTTTTAAAACCTTTGTGTGCCAGTGTTTTAAGCCCGAAAGTTCCTTCGCTAGGTTCTCGGCCTTTGCCTTGTGCTGCGCCACTGTTTGGTCAGAAGCAGACGCTTTTGTTTTATAGTATTTCATTTGACGCCAAATGGCTTGTTTACGGAAATACTTCACATCTTCTTGTGTTAGAGGCCCGTCAATTTCCGATACCTCGTCATACACCCGGCGCCGCTTATCTGGGTACCCAGGCCCGTCCAGCTCACGGTCGTGGTCGCCGCCACGCTCATGTTTCACACCAATAGCTTGTTGGTCCATAGTGAGTTGTTTTGTCAAATTTTTCGCGCTAAGTCGCGGTAAGAATTGAAAGTCGCGATAACCGCATGCACACGACCGACTATAAGGTCTAAAAATTGTCGCACAATTGATAGAGACAGCTAGCTATTGATATCGCTTGAAAACCCCACGTGAACGAGGGTTTAAGAGCTTGTGTGACTTTCTGTGTACATCACGAGGGTTTAAGAACCCAATTGAGTTTTTGTCCGACTTCGTCAGACCTTTTTACCTCCACCTTGACGAGCACGGCCAAACAACTGTGCCTCTTCTGATCTAACATGAAGCTTTTACCATTATTTGTGTTCTTATCATTGGTGCTCCTGGCAAAGGAATACCTTTTTAAGACATGCAATCAGAACGGATTTTGCCATAGAAACATCGAGTATGCCAAAAACAAACTTGTTTCGAAGAAAAACGACTACCTGGTCACCGGAATCAAACAGGATTCTTCCTCAGCTATAGTGTCTGGAAGTATCGTCAAAACCGTCAACCAAAATGAAATACCATTGCCATTTAAGATCTCGTTCTTACAGGACGGAAGCATACGGTTCACATTAGACGAGAACAGAACTGCTGAAACCAAGCTTAATCCCCAGAGATTTAGCGTAGCAGACCATGTATTACCACTAGAATTACCCTTATTACTGGCAAAAGACATCAGCATAACGAAAGATCTGAATAGTTTCACAATTTCTTCTAGCACAGTAGATGTGGTGGTGCAAAAGCAGTTCAAAGTCGATGTGTATGTTAACAAAACCCACGAAATGACTATTAACGAAGATCTCTTTTTGAATATCGAGCACTTCAGAAAGGAAGAAGATAACGAACAAAACCTTCTCCCTGAAGAATCTGACTTCAATATGTTCAGTGATAACTTCAAAGATTCTAAGCAGGATACGCTTCCATTTGGACCAGAAGCCATAGCCTTAGACTTCACCTTCATCGGGTACAAGAATGCCTACGGTTTACCTGAGCATGCCAATGGAATGAACCTTCACCAAGACATTCATAGGCTTTACAACGTTGATATCTTCGAGTATGAAATCGGGTCGAACTTGCCAATGTATGGTTCGATTCCTTTACTCTTAGCCACCAAACCAGGGTCTTCTGTTGGGCTTTTCTGGGTCAATAGTGCAGACACCTATATCGATATAAAGAAAGACGAGCAAATCAAAACCCACTGGATGAGTGAAAATGGTGTTCTTGATTTTGTTTTATTCTTCGGTGATAAGCCTGCTGATATTAACAAGAAGTATGCTGAATTGACCGGCTATACTGCCCTTCCACAATTATTTGCTCTAGGCTACCATCAATGCCGTTGGAACTACAACGATCAAAAGGATGTGTTAGGCGTCAATGCATTGTTTGATGAACACCAAATACCATACGATACTATCTGGTTGGACATCGAGTATACCGATAACAAGCAGTATTTCACATGGAACAGCAATTTCCCTTCACCAAGTGAAATGATGGATGTGTTGGATTATACCGGCAGAAACTTGGTGATTATCATTGATCCTCATATTAAGAAAAGCTACGACGTATCGAACAAATTGGTGAAAGATAGACTCACAATTATGAACGCCAAAAATGAGACTTTCTACGGCCACTGCTGGCCCGGAGAGTCCGTATGGGTTGATTCGTTTAACCCCAATGTTCGTCAATACTGGGATAAACTTCACGAATTGAGTGCAGACAATAAAGTATTTTTCAATAATACTAATGTCCATCTTTGGAACGACATGAATGAGATTTCTGTATTTGACGGTCCTGAGACATCAAGTCCTAAAGACAACGTTCAGTATGGGGATTACGAGGAACGGTCGCTCCATAACATAAACGGGAAGAAGTTCCATGATTTAACCTACGATTCGTTAATCAAGCGTCAAGAATCAACTAAAAGACAAAGGCCATTCATTTTGACAAGATCCTTCTTTGCTGGTCTGCAGAAGACCGCAGCTATGTGGACTGGAGATAACATGTCCAAATGGGAATACTTGAAGGCATCTATTCCTATGGTTCTCAACAATGGAATTGCAGGAATGCCATTTGCAGGTGCAGATGTGGGTGGGTTCTTTGGTAACCCATCAAAAGAGTTATTGACAAGATGGTACCAAACCGGAGCATGGTATCCATTTTTCAGAGCACATGCCCACATAGATAGTAGAAGAAGAGAGCCTTGGGTACCTGGAGAACCGTATACTTCCATCATCAGAGATGCGTTGAATTTGAGATACTCGTTATTACCTGAGTTTTATAACGCATTCCGTGAATCTAGTATTACAGGAGCTCCTATTATCAGGCCCTTGTTCTATGAAAACGGTGATAATATCGCCAATTATGCCATTGAGGACGAATTCTTTTTAGGAAGCTCGGGTTTATTGGCGAAGCCTGTAACGGAGGAAAACCAAAAGCTGGTAGATATAGTGTTACCTGATGACGAGATATATTATGGCTATGTGAACGGAGAAGCCAGTTCAAAAAC
Organism: Yamadazyma phyllophila; assembly: GCA_030571955.1. Taxonomy (NCBI): domain Eukaryota; kingdom Fungi; phylum Ascomycota; class Pichiomycetes; order Serinales; family Debaryomycetaceae; genus Yamadazyma; species Yamadazyma phyllophila. The sequence continues at coordinate 107,770 of JAJLZE010000023.1, read as the reverse complement.
GTATACCAAGAGTGCTTCTTTTGATGTGACATTAAATGATATACCTATAGTATTGAAGGGAGGATCTATTATCTCCAGAAAGATGAGATACAGAAGATCAAGCAAGTTGATGCAAAATGACCCGTACACTCTTACAATCGCTCCAAGCAAGGAAGGAACCGCTAGTGGAAGTTTATATGTCGATGACTATGAGTCCTTTGACTATGTTAACCAGGAGTATCTTCTTGTTGACTTCGACTACACACACGGAAAGTTGGTGAGTAAAGTGAAGAACGCATTTGCTGTGAATAACAAGATCGAGAGAATAGTGATTCTTGGTACAATAGCAGAGTCTGTGACCGTAGGAGGAAACAGTGTCAGATTCGTGAATGATGCTGGAAATGTGGTGATACAAAATCCCGGTATTTCTGTGAACACAGAGTTTGAAGTCATTGTCAAGACCGAGAATGTACACGATGAGTTGTGAGTTTATAGTGAGTAAACGAAATGGAACATTAGTTAAGTCTCTTGTATTGATGGCCTTTTGCCTATTGAGCACGCCATTCCCGCCTCGTATCGGTGGCCACTTTGACCACCCTCTTCCACGCCATGGTCTCCCCACACATAACGCACTCTGGGTGCTGAGGTAACAAGTCTCTCGTGAGACAAGTGATATGGGCTATAATCCTACAGCACGGTGTAAGTGACACCAAAGGCACTGCTTTCCCATTTTCCAGAAGCATATCGATATTCTCCTCGCACACCTCGCATCTTTTCACCGTCATCAACTCACTCCTCAACGTTTGGGTCAATTCATTGGTATCGTAGAAATCACCATCTTGAAGTTTGGCTGCGAAATTGTCAAAATCACATAACTCGGCCAGATCGAAATTAATGCCATATTTATTTTTATTCCACACATCCCACACCTCTTTGCTGAACACGTACACCTTCAAATCAAGTCTCTTAAAGTACAGAGATGTCAAGAGTAGCCGAAGACTGCCAAGGCGCATGGGTAGAGACCCTCCGCCACGTTTCAGTGTCGATAGGCGAGCTTCTGCCGCAACATGCCGCGACAGGTGCGGGTGCTGGTAGGCATGTTCGAACTGGAGCGCGGCGATCTGGGACGGGAATCCTGTGACTATTAGGGCCATTTCCCATGGCCGTAACCCATGGCGTTTGGTCCTATAAGCCCCTGCAATTATATCACCATTATGCTGTCGAAGCCGCCGTACAGGGTTGGGTGTAGAACCAATGTAGAACAGTCTTGGCTTCGGGACCGACCGTAGAAGATAAACCCCGTAAAAAGGCGGGATCGAATGGTCTGACATTCTCTAGGCAAGCAAGTATGAGGAATGATTTTCGCGCATTGGATATAATTAGAACTGGGCTGAAGCAAGGCGGCAACGGCGTAGAAATGGCATCGATATTTGCGCGGCTGGCGCGGCATAGCCGTGGTAATCAAAATAGAATTATAAGCTTCTTTTGTTTTGTGTAACTTGGCCAAAGACTATTCGAGTTACGTTTTCACTCAGCCAATTTGCACCTACATTGTTCATTATGTCCACTGTCTGAGCCGTCTATTATTGGAAATTTCCATGAGCCGCTCATACCATGGAGACGGCTTAGGTCTCTTTTCCCCCATATTCTTACGCCTCTTATTGCCGTACCATTCAATGCCTCTTGTGTTAATTCATATCATCTGTTGCTCAAACTTTATCGATCCCGTGGATATTGCTCGCGCTATTTAACGCCAGAATATACACATTTCCTGGCGCCGTGCTGCGGGAATTTATCACGCCAGCCAAAACTCTACAACTGTCGTACCAGCGCGCCCGAATCTGCCGCCAGAGGTTTATCGCCTCGCTCGCTGTGTGTGGGCGCAGCTACGCCATTTACGACACTGATAATACTGCCAACCTCAAAATCTAAATTTATCGCGAAAACTTCCACCTCATCTTCTCATTAGCTGCAGCTAAGTCATTCACTTTTGCACCGAAGTAGCTTTCTTTTTCCGGATATCAAGCCACGCCAATTATTCACTTCTTCAGGCTCTCTTCATTGAAGAACTACCCACCTTCCCCCCATTACTTTTAAGCCCTCGGGTGTGAAATATGTCCAAGGCTACAGAAGATCAAGACCACCTCCAATCCAATGCCTCATCGAACCAAAGTGGTTCCAACGATTTCGTGAAAAAGCTATTCCAGATGCTTCAGGAAGAAAGCTATAAGAGCGTTGTTCGTTGGACGGCTGCCGGTGATTCCTTTGTGGTAATTGATACAAATGAGTTCACCAAAGAAATACTACCCAAGCACTTTAAGCACAGTAATTTTGCTAGCTTTGTTCGTCAGCTCAACAAATATGATTTCCACAAGGTCAAGATTAAAAACGAGGATAAACGAAACTACGAATATGGTGATGATGCCTGGGAATTTGAACATCCCGAATTCAGAATGGATAATAAAGATTCATTGGATAATATCAAAAGAAAAGGAACCAGTAATAAAAAGGCCAACCTATCAGCTGGGCCTAGCGGACCGGCTGATGTGGTGCAAAAATTTGTAAAATTACAAGAACAAATGGATTCTATGAAGAGTGAAAATTCCATGTTGACTCAACAATTGACAACCTTATCGTCCAAGTATAAGTATTTGATGGATTACTTGGTGACAATCAAACTGTATGAAGAAAGAAACTATGCTTCAATTAATTTACTACTCAACTCGTTGAGCCAAGTAGGCATCAAGTTACCTGCACTTGACTTTCCCGATCCAAGTCTCATAGGCAGTTTACCGTTCAATGAAGCCATTCCTGCTGAAGGTAATAGAAGCAGCAGTCTCCCTGGAGCCCCCTTACCAGGCTCGTTAATGACTTCGTCTTCTGGCCCGGTGCCGACCGCACAAGTTAATACTTCGTTGTCCTCCGGGTCTGTTCCTACCGTTGCCAGACCTGGCCATAGTAGAAGCCATAGCCAGCACCAGTCTCAACAAGCTCCTTTACCATCATCTGAAAATACTTTAAGTAATCAGCCACCGGTACAGTCCACACCATACAATGGAGTCAAAGCAGAAGAATCCCAACTGCCAACTGGTGGCTCTGCAGCGTCCAATACTCCACCACACCAGGCACTCGCCCCACCGGCCGGATTGTCTCCTAATAATGCAGTGATGCTGACCAACATCCCCAATCCGAAATTCCACGTTTTGTTGGTTGAAGATGATAATGTCTGTATTCGTCTCTGCAGAAAGTTCCTTGTCAAGTACGGGTGTCAGGTCACAGTAGTGACGGATGGGTTAAATGCTATATCAACAGTAGAACATACCAAGTATGATTTGGTATTAATGGATATCGTTATGCCTACATTGGACGGAGCTACTGCCACGAGCGTGATTCGTTCGTTTGATACGAGAACTCCAATCATCGCCATGACTGGTAACATTCAAGAAACAGACTTGGTGAACTACTTGGAAAACGGGATGTCAGACATTCTTGCCAAACCGTTTTCGAAAGAAGATTTATACTCAATTCTAGCGAAACATCTTCTTACTCCATCAGAAACTTCTGCTCCTGTTCCTCTGCAGATGTCTCCACCAGAGCTTTCACCTCTGGGTCAAATCACCCTGGGTCAAATGACTCTGGGACAGGTCACTCCAGCTGGAACTCACCTTCGTGGTCCTCTGACAGGTACTGACCAGTCTCCTATTCAGATGGGCACAGTTCAAGCTGATGTTTCGTCAAATGCTCCTGTTCCTGCGGGAGGTGAATCCGTGCTAGCGCAGCCCGGGTACTTACCGGACGAGTCTGCTTTGAAGAAGCAAAGACTTCAATGAAGAATGAACAACCCCGATGTTAATGAGTTAGAGTAGCGCTCTAGTGTATATAATGTTTATTGTGTAGAATAATGAATCCGTGAATCACGTTATTACATGAAGAGCAAGATCATTGAATGCATTATGGAACGGTCCATACTCTCCTATGCTGGTGATAAGAACGTCACTAAAATACATGCTGTCGTAGTCGTATGTGAGTACTGGTGGGACGAATTTCTTTCTATTACGTTTTTTTGCAACCACCTTGAATTGATTCAGATCTTCGAGTTTTTCCAGACCATTTTGTTGTTCCAGCTTCTCTGGTTCTTCCTTTTCCAAAAGCTTCACGATGTGGGAAAGAATGGGATATTTTCGGTGCAATTCTGAAGCTGTTAAACTATTGGTGTGAGATGCTATGTGGTTTCCCAAAAGATACATAGGTTTTCTCTCTGTCAAAAGCAAACTGGTAACTTTCAAGTCTGCGTGGGGAAGAAAGTATAGCGTTTCTTTGCTGCATGTTTCAGGGTGGGTTTCGGTGCTTGTTATGTCATATAAGTTGAACAACTCGATGTCTTCGGGTGTGAATATGGGGTCGTAAACCGTCACTTTCGAACCGAATTTCTCCTGGGTTTCGAGCAAATATGCAAATTGGTACATGGCCGGAATGCTTTGGGTAGGGGACCCGAGTGCTAGGCATCGGATATGCTTAATATTAGTGTCTGAAGGTATAGCGAGCGAGAGAAGTGAGGACTGAGATATTTCACTTCGAAACTTGTTGAGCCGAGAGATACGCTTATTTGTGGCTACCCCGGGCATCTTATTAGTACTGTCCTTCTTAATACCATCATCTTTCCGTCTTGTATCGACCAGGGATGTTCCGACGGTACTCGTGGTATCCGATATGCCTCCAATAGACATGCTCTTATCTCCTATGCCGCGGTCGTGCCGAGTGCGCGCGATGAGCCAATTGATTATGGAAAAGATTTTTAAACCAACAAGCTGACTTCTTTGGGAATTCATACTTCTAGTCACCCACTAGATCCGCTGGACATTCAAACTTCTGCTCCCATTCAAACCATCGCCTCCACTATCATCAACCTGTCTGATATGAGAAAGTGTAAGGTATTTGTAGGGTCCTCCCACCCAGAATTAGGTAGGTTGGTATGCGAGAGGCTAGGAGTTGAGCCTGCTCCTTGTAGCTTAAAGAAATTCTCCAACGGGGAAACTTCAGTACAAATAGGAGTATCTGTGAGAGATGAAGATGTTTACATCATCCAAAGTGGTAGTCCTGAAATCAATGATCACATCATGGAACTACTTATCTTGATTTCTGCTTGTAGGGGTGGTAGTGCTTCCAAAATTACTGCTGTTATCCCACAATTCCCATACTCTAAACAGAGTAAAATGAAGAAACACAGAGGAGCTATCACCGCCCGTATGCTTGCCAATTTGCTCATCATGGCAGGAGCAGACCATGTTATTCTGATGGATTTACATGCTTCACAAATGCAAGGTTTCTTCACTAAACCGGTGGACAACTTATTTGGTGCTCCAACCTTGGCCAGATGGATCCGTCACAACATTCCTGAATGGCAGGACGCCGTGGTGGTATCGAAGAATCCTGGTGGTACCAAAAGAGTCACCACGTTGGCAGACGCTTTAAAAATTAACTTTGCAATGATTCATACCGATAGAAGAAGAACTCATGATGCTTACAATAGTGGAAACAAAAAGAGAAACTTGAAACCTTCAAGTAGAGATGCCAATTATGACGAAGAAGATAACATCGTTAGTGAAATGCAAACCGCTAGAATTGTCCAGGGCCACGTTGTTGATGATGATTATCCAATTGCTGCTGTTAAACAATCTAATTCCAGCCATTTGACCAAGTCATCTATTTTAGATTCAGAGGCCTTAGGTGGTTCTTATGATGCAGAAAACTCTGATGATGAAGACGAATTGACATCATCTTCTCAAGAAAAATTGATCACGTTGGTTGGTGACGTTCACGATAAACCAGCTATTATCTTGGACGACATGATTGACAAGCCAAACTCGTTTATTGCTGCAGCAGAACATTTAAGAATGAACTGTGGTGCCAAATCGGTAAGTATTTTGGGTACTCATGGAATCTTTCAAGATGACTGTTTAGAGACGTTGAATGCTTGTGATTGTATCGATACAATTGTTGTCACCAACACGTATCCTATATCCAAGGAGAGAATCGAAGCAAATAAGAAGCTTTGCGTCATAGACGTGTCTCCTATCTTTGCTGAGTGTATCAGGAGAGACCATTTTGGTGAATCGATTTCTGTGTTATTTGATTCATTGGCTGCTATAGAGTGAGCAGGTTCATAGAGTAATCTATGTTTATTTATTGTATTTGTAGACTACCAACGATGCAGCCTCTTGGGCTGCAGTACTCATTTCTTCCATAAATGATAGTACTAACGGAGCGTTGGGATATTGACGTAGTTTGCTTGCAAAGAGGTCGAGTTATCGATGTCATGCTAGCGAACTACTACAGTAATGATGTACGAATTTTAAACTGCTTTTTGTGTTCTGTGCTGCTAATGTTCTGTGCTAATGTTCTGTGCCAATGTTCTGTGTCAATGTTCTGTGCCGCTGTTGTTCTGTTCCGTTATTGGTCTGCTGCCTATCGCTGCGTCCAATGTTCCATTTCTCTCCCTCTCCTGTTATCCTCTCATCTTTGTAAATGGCTGCGAAATTCTTCTGCTCAAAAACAATCTGCTCTAACAAATACTTCGGTATTTGTAGTGCTCAGAATCTCCCCATCTGCTTCTTATGCTCAACTCCTAGCTGGTTATATGCTCAGGATTTCTATTTAAACAGCTGCTGCCGCCGGATTGGCCTCTAATGCGTTCTAAAATATCCAAAGCTCGTCACTTGCGTCATTGGCTCGGGTGGTTCAAAAACAAAAGATCCAAGTTGGCTAAGAGTGCCGTAGGAGGAACTGTAATCTCACTTGTGAGCCCAGATAATCCAAGTTCCAGCTCAGCTCAAGAAAGCACCAATGTTGTCACCATCTCTGTCTCTGGTAGCGACTCAGACAATGAGTCTGACAAGGAATACCGTGGTCCTCCTCATCTCAAGTATCCAGTTGAATTCTTCCGTGATGCCATAGAAAACCATGCAACCTTTGAGTGTTCTGGGATTGTAAACTATTTCTCCCTAACACAAGTATTGATTGGTTTAACAGAGACCGTCCACATCCGTCTATTCACCAACGAATCCCCAAACGAAGGAGAGTCTTTCTTAAGATATTCTGAGAATGTCATGCAAGATGCTTCAAGATTACAATACTACTATAAGCAAGTGTTTATGATGTCTCTGTTTACGTGGGATATCAATTGCGTACGTTTATTACTCCGGGTGCCAGTGGTCACATATGCTATCTGTCATTCACCTTCAAAGAAACCGTTCTTTGAAGTTGATGAGAAATCTTTGGCATTCAAGAGATTCAGAGTCACTGAGGAGTCTCTTTCTCCAATTCCATGGCAGGGAGAGAACATTGAAAAGCTTGTACAAGTAATTTCTGCAGACCCCAGAGAAGCAGTGGATGCCCTTAAAAAGCTCGTGATGATTCCCTTCCAGCTTCTTCCTGTAAACTTGACTGCAAACTACTTCAAGTGCTTCTTTGCTGATAACGTATTCAGACCTGTGCTTGAGTTATTTAATCTCACATCAAAAAGAAAACTACACGAGCAGGGACTCAGGGTTTTCTACAAGGATAAGCCAATATTCTCCTTCGAGCACAAGCCGTTTGGGTTGCTTCCAGACATCAAAGGGAGAGATCCAACACCCCAGGAAATTAACGAAATGGTTCGTTTTGAACGGCCATTTTTAGTGTTTGCATTGGCCAGGTATATGAGAGGATGGGTCATGTATGACTCGGAGAGGTGTTTGGCTATAGAAATCGACTGGCAGAAGTTCAGGGAAGTATGTGAATCAAATAGTATCCACCAATTGAACGGAGGGTTTCCCTTGAAGTGGAGGTACTTTAATATCCACTCGCAGAAGCCATCAATTACTGAAGAGCTATTAAACCTCCTCACACGGTGGACGAGTCCCGATCCACAAGTCGTTGTTCGGGCAGTCTTCTACCGAGAATTGATGAAGTATTATCATGTTTCCAGTCCCTCCTTTCATTTGCCTTCTCCAGAGCATCGCAGAACAGAACCTGTTAGAAGTACTGCAATGAAGCCAGTTATACACTCCCAGCCTCGTCCCACAGGTTCTCCCACAATTTATAATAAACCTGTTGATCCAACAGTCCCTACTTGGTCATCCGGATTTGCACCAACTTTCTCTCTTCCTGCCACCTGTATCGAAAAGGCTATCAGTAAAGGTATGAGTCCATTGGTGTGGGTCAAAGCGAAGTACTTAATTCATATGCTTGACGACGACATTAAGGACACATTGGCCCCAGACGATTTACTCGTGGTAAAGATCTTTGACTACCACCATGCTGCCAGCTACTTCTCCTTGGAGAACTGTGTGAATGTGTTCCCTGAAGTCGAATGTACAGAGAAGAATTGTGTGGATTTAGTGGTTCGTGAGCCAGAGTTTAACTGCTGCTACATCAAGCATATGGACTATCAGATCCGTTTTGTTGGAGGAAAGATCTCATGGCACGGAAGGTTTACCCTCTCTCGGGATATCAAAACGGCACCTCTCCCTCACGATCTTTTCACATACAGACAGGTTTTGCAACAAGTAGATGTTCTCCACAGATTGGGCATTACGCACGGTGACTTGGCCCCAAGAAACATTCTCTATGACGGGACCAGACCATACTTGATTGATTTCGGCATGTCCACTCCTCGGGGATGTAAACAAGAGAATAACCAGGAACTAGTCAGGTACTTTTTAGGCAGATAGTCTGAGATAACACAAATATAATGATTAATTTGACTCTCGCAATTTTTCGCAGCCTTTTGTTCGCGGTAAAGGGCAATTAATTTTCAGGACCCTACCATGTCAGACTCTAAACCTATACCTATTGAAGGGTTGGAAAGTGAGGCACGGACCAAGCTCGACCAGCCAATGTCACCGTTGAACCTCTCGCCCAAACACAGGTCAAGCGTGTTCCCCAACCGTGACACTAAAGGCGAATCGTCTGTGTCATCACTTCCGTCGCCTGAAACACAGAATGCGATGGCTTCCATTGCACCAATGTTGGAGGGCTTCACCCCCAAGACAAGCTCGGAGGACGGTAAGATCAAGACCGATAAGGTTGACAGAAACGACTGGAGTCCATCCAGTGAAGCTGAAGAACGTGACGATACCGTGAAGGATTACACCGGTATTGGAATCAGTATTCCAGGCGGTGCTGCTGGCGCCAATGGTGCAAGTGCCAGTGCCAGTGCAAGTGCAAGTGCAAGCTATAATGGGAATGGAGGTGCTTCTGGAGAAAGTGGCTCAAATACACGTTCCAACTCTACCAACCTGAACCCTCTCAAGTCCCGTCTGAATTCAATCTCAAGCGGTACAGATTTCCCAATCCTTAACAAAACCATTTCCAATTCATCCAGTGCCTCCAGAAAAGTGTCTATTCACAAAGATGTTATCGGCCCAAAACTCCCTTATGTAGGAAAGATTGGGGTTTGTGCTATGGATGCTAAAGTCATGTCCAAACCATGTAGAAGAATCTTGAACAGACTCATTGAGAATGGTGAATTTGAGACGGTTATTTTTGGTGATAAGGTCATTTTAGATGAAGCCATTGAAAACTGGCCCACCTGTGACTTTCTAATCAGTTTTTTCTCCACCGGATTCCCATTGGATAAGGCCATACGGTACGTGAATTACCGTAAACCATTCCTCATTAACGACTTGGAGTACCAGAAAGCCTTATGGGATAGAAGATTGGTATTGTGTATTTTGGATCACGTTAAGGTCCCTACTCCTTATAGGCTTGAAATAAGCAGAGACGGTGGTCCTGAGCTTGATGATTCATTAGTGTCCCATTTGATGGAATCTGGATTCACCAGAGATAAGATCGAGAAATTGACTAACCAGCCTGAACCTGAATGGGAAATGGTCGATGATGATACACTTAGAGTTGGGGACCAAATCATCAAGAAACCGTTTGTTGAAAAGCCGGTGGATGGTGAAGACCACAATGTGTACATTTACTATCCTACTTCCACTGGTGGTGGAGGCCGTAGACTTTTCCGTAAGATCGGGAACAAGTCGTCAGAGTTTGATCCTGAATTGGTTAGCCCAAGAACTGAAGGCTCATATATCTACGAAACTTTCATGGATACAGACAACTTTGAAGATGTCAAGGCGTACACTGTTGGAACAGGTTTCTGTCATGCCGAGACAAGAAAGTCGCCTGTGGTTGATGGGATTGTTAGAAGAAACACTCACGGGAAAGAGATCAGGTTTATCACCGAGTTGTCTGAAGAAGAAAAAACCATGGCTAGGAATATCAGTAAAATATTTAAACAGACCATTTGTGGGTTTGATTTATTGAGAGTCCATAACAAATCATATGTGATTGACGTCAATGGATTCTCTTTTGTCAAAGATAACAATGACTATTACGACTCGTGTGCGTCTATTTTGAGAAGTTTATTTATTGGAGCCAAGAAGTCTAGAGATCTTTTGAAAACCAGAACTCCTCCTTCGACCAAGCTTCTTAACAAGTCTCAATTCGAAGAAAAAGAGCAAAAATGGGTATTCAAAGGAATGGTATCTGTTATTAGACACGCAGATAGAACGCCTAAACAGAAGTTTAAGTATTCATTCAGATCACCGCTTTTTATCTCCTTATTGAAGGGACATAAAGAAGAAGTTATCATCAGAGAGGTTCCTGATTTGCAGGTTGTTTTGGAGACTGTTAAAGTGGCTGAAGAAAAAGAGTTAGAAGACTTGAACAAATTGAAACAGTTAAGAACTGCCTTGGAAAAGAAAATGAGTTTCCCAGGTACAAAGATTCAGATTAAGCCATCTTTGACTAAAGAAGATCCAGAGCTTGTTGAGAAAGTCCAATTGATCTTGAAATGGGGTGGTGAACCAACTCATTCGGCCAAATACCAAGCTACAGATGTCGGTGAACAATTGAGACAGAACATCAAGTTATTGAACCGTGAAGCTTTAAGCGATGTTAAGGTGTTTACATCATCTGAAAGAAGAGTTATTGCATCTGCACATTTGTCTTCTATGGCTTTATTGGGCTACGACAAAGACCACGATGAGCTTCCAGATGACTTCTTGACTATTAGAAAAGACTTGTTGGATGACTCCAATGCCGCCAAAGATTTGATGGATAAAGTGAAGAAAAAGTTGAAACCATTATTGAGACAAGGAGCAGAAGCTCCTCCACAATTTACATGGCCACCAAAAATGCCTGAACCTTTTGTGGTTATTAAAAGAGTTTGTCAGTTAATGGGTTTCCATAAGAGACTTATGGAATACAACTTTGCTACTAAGAATGTCGATGAGTTCCAGGAATCATGGTGTTGTGGTGAAGATTCAATGTTATTCAAAGAAAGATGGGACAAGTTATTCCAAGAATTTACTACTGTTGAAAAGACTCATCCTTCAAAGATCAGCGAGCTTTATGATACAATGAAATACGATGCTTTACATAATAGACTGTTCTTACAGAATGTATTTTCGTTTGATCCAAAGGATGAAAAGTTGATTGAATTCTTGAGCGAAACTTGTGGTGATACAATTCACTCAAGTGGGTTGGTCAGCGAGTATCCTATCAATATATTGGCCATGAATAATTTCAAGATTCCAAATGAGAACCCTAGCTCCACACCAAGTTCCAACAGTCAATCGAAGAGCAATTCCACCAACAATCTCATTAATATCACCCATACCAACACGCCCGCTTCTGCTGGATCTTTAGGATGGGTTCTTAAGGATGCAACCGAAACTATGGAAGACTCCTCAAATAATAACCGTTCTAATACCAGAAAGCTGAAGAACTCGAGTGAGAATCCATTCGACCATCCAACGTTTGCTAGATTAAGAGAATTATACAGATTGTCTAAGGTGTTGTTTGACTTTATCTGTCCACAGGAATATGGAATTAAAGATGAAGAAAAGTTGGATATTGGATTATTAACCTCATTGCCTTTGGCCAAACAAGTGTTGAATGATATCCAAGATATAAGAAAGAACGATACGCCAGCCGTATCGATGTACTTCACCAAAGAGTCTCATATCTACACTTTATTGAATGTGCTTTATGAATCACAAATCCCAATGCAAATTGCCAGAAATGCCTTGCCTGAGCTCGACTATCTTTCCCAAATCACTTTTGAATTATTTGAAGCTGGTGATCCAAATAGCCCAGGAGGTAAAAAGCATTCGATTAGATTATCCTTGAGTCCGGGATGTCATACACAAGATCCTCTTGATGTGCAACTTGATGATGATCATTATATCGGTTGTATCCCTAGAATCAATTTGACAAGACACTTGGATATGGACTTTGTTACCCACAGATTGAAGTCGAGATTTACAAGGGTTTCCTTGCCTAAGAAGTTTACTCCAGTGAATATTTCCAGTCCTTTGACCACCGGGTTGTGATCCTTATATATGTTTTATTAGACAGTATTCTTTATTATCTATTTTACTGTTATAAGTAATCATTGTACATCATTATACATAACGTTTTAAGTTTTCTTGCTCTTCACTCTTCTACAAGTTTTAACACACACATTTATTCTATAAAAACTAATAAATTAAGCAGACTCATAAGAGTCCCAGTTCTCAATGATTGACTTCAACTTTTCAGATTTGGTCAACTTGTAAACCTCTTCAAAGTATTCCTTGGAGATTTCGAAAGGCTTAGCAGTCAAATTAGGAATATACTTACCAATTAAATCCTTTGGTTTAACTGAAGACTTTGGAATCTTTTTGTTCAAAAATCTTTGGAATGGTTTAACACCACTCATCAAATAAGATGAGTGGAAAGGTACCGAAATACCCTTCAATGGGATCACAGCGAATCCCCTTTCTAAGTCAATTGGCTGTGGTTTAGCCAAAGACTTAGCACTGACTTCTTGAATAATTTCATACAAGTGTTCCTTGACCTTTTCAAGAGACATTTGTTCTTGTAACTTGACAATATCAATCTTGTTCAACTTGATAACATTCAAGACATTGGTCAAGGTATCTAAAGCTCTCAAATCACCAGCAGTAACATATTGAGTGTTTTCAACATTATAGTTAACAATTTCCAATAACCAGCCTGTTTTAAATGCAACTTCATCAACCACAAATCTCAAAGCGGCATCATTAAATGTTGGTCCAACTCTGGTAGGGTTAACAGCACACATACCATAGTTGGATCTACCCTTTTCATCTCTTGGAACAGCAACTTGCATGGTCATACCTCTGTAGAAAACAACATCCACCAAGGATTCAACTGGCATAACGTTGGCCAATGAAGACAATGCAGAGTATTCACCCAAGGAGTGACCAGCGAACATAGCATCAGAAGGAACCAATCCCTTAGACTTAATGTCTTCGTAACTAGCTTTTTCCATCAAAGTCAAAGCTGGTTGAGTGAATTGGGTAGCAGAAAGTAAACCAGTTGGAGAAACAAAGGTAAACTTAGTAGTAGAATGGTCAATGTCTTTAAAGATCTTTTCACTTCTAATTTCACCAGATTCATCAATGGTTTCAAACATCATAGCAATATAGTTTTCTCTGATCTTTCTACCCTTCTTACCGTTGAAGTGGATAGTCAATTCATTAGGATTGTTCTTGACAATGTCCAAGATAGAGAAACCATAGTTGTTGATGAAATGGTTATCAGCTCTATCCCAAACTTCCTTAGCAACATCAGACTTTTCATACAAGTCCATACCCATACCTTGTTCTTGGGAACCTTGACCAGTGAAGACAAAAGTAGTGATAGGTTGTTCAATTTCAGCTTCACCTTCCAATACAACAGCTTCAGATTCGATGTTCTTGGTTTGGATCTTGATGATCTTTCTACCATTGATCATACCAGTGTGTTCCAAAGTAGTTTGTAAAACATCATTAGGAAGCACCATACCAACAAAAGAACACTTGAAAGCTCTAACTCTTTCAGCAACGGAGTTAGCAGCCCATTCTTCAACCAACGATCTAATAGATCCAGATGAGTACATACCATGGGTGATAGTACCTGGCAAGTTAGCGTAGTTTGCAAACACTCTGGATACGTGGATAGGGTTGTAATCACCAGAAACCTTAGCATATGGCTCGTTAGTGTTTGGAGCCTTAGAAGTCAATTCTTCATTAGATGATAATGGAATTGGGTTCTCAAACACAACAGCTTGTTCGATGGTGTTACCGTTTCTTGACAAGTAGTCAATAACTGGGTTACCATAAGATTTACCAGCCTTATAATCAACATTAGCAACCTCAATGATTTCCTTGGTAGGTAATTCAAAGTAGACTTTACCAGTGGTCTCAATGGAAGAAAAGATATCGGTGGACTTGTACTTGTAGATAGATTCCAATCTGAAAGTTAAAGTCTTGTCTAACAAGTCGATATCTTGTTCCAATTCAAACCATTCCTTGGACTTCAAGATAGCCAAATCCTTTGAATCCTTGATCTTGATTTCATATGGAGTTTCAGTGACTTTACTGAAAGTGTTTTCAAAGTCACTGTAATCACCACGGTACAAGAATTGGGAGTTGACTTCCATAACAGGCTTACCATCTCTGTTAATAGTACCAATAACTTCAACAATCTTACCACTAGCCTGGTTCATCACAGACTTGATTTCAGCAGATGAAGTGACTTTATCACCGTTCTTCAACAATTTAGCACCAGGAATCATCTTGTATCCGTTAGTCAAATGGACAAGCTTCAACAAATCACCATCAACAGTCTTTGGGAAGATGGCATTGATAATGGCCTTCCATCCAATGACAATAGCAAAATCCATTGGAGCATAACTTTCCTTACCCTTTCTAGAAACAAAAGCTTCCAGCTTATTACCAATAGCGTGGGTGAATTCACTGACATCTTGAGCATTGATAGTGATTTCTTCACCTTGAATGATCTTAGAAGCATCAATATCCAAGTTGACAGGAGTCTTAGAACCGTACCATAACTTCCAGTAGAATTCCTTAATTCTGGTGTTTCTGTCTTCAGTGATTTCCAAAATAGGAGCAAAACCATCGTTAGGCTTGTAGTTGAATAAGAAAGGAAGCTCGAGAGCAATACCGTCAGCAGTTCTGTGTTCAACCAATTTGTATTCAATAACACCAGCAGCCTTGTTGAACAGAATCTTAACAACAGGCTTGTATTCACCATTGATCAACTCGTGGCTGGTCAAAGTTTGGTCTTCATTGGATGAGTAGTTAGCAACTTCAACAACCATATTGTGGACTGGAGATAACACCTTGTGAGTAGTGTTGTCAATGTAGCTGGTTCCTTGGACAATTCTCTTGCTCAAGAGGAAAGCATGTAACCAGTTCAATTTGTTACCAGCCAACAACTTAATCCAGTCGTTTAATTCAGGCAAAGCACCTTCGCTACCAATGGTGAAGGTCTTCTTATCACCAGTTTCTTCAACCTTAACAGAAGAAGCAACAGAAACAGCATCATCAACAGTAGTAAGATCTTCACTGAAGTATTCAACAGTTGGAATCTTGGACTCATCGTTGTTGTAGTAATCCTTCAACAATCTCTTGATGTGTCCTTCATGGATGTTGTCCAAGATTTCCTTCACAGGTTCGTCGACCTTGTTGGTGAATTGAGCAGCAACAGGACCGTGTAAGATACAAGTTCTTTCAACATCTTCATCAACAACGGCTTCCAAATCTTCACTTTGCCACAAACTATCTTTCTTGAAGTAGAAAGCAAAGTTTTCATCCAATACTGGAACGAAAGGACATGGCTTTTGAATTGGTCTGGTACACAAAATAAGGAAATGGTCACAATCTTCTTCGTTGATCAATTGAGTCTTACCTTCACTGTAATGCTCGAAGAACTTATCGGAGAACTCTTGTGGGTTCAAGGTCAATTGGTCATTGTTTTGGAGCAACGATTCAGTAGTGGTAGTGGTGAATCTTTCTTCCACACGGTTGAGGAAGTCACCGTAGAAGTTTCTCAAGGTCACATCCAACCATCTGTTAGACTTCTTGACATATAAGAGCTCAATAAGTCTATTAGAAACTTCTTGATAAGTCATTTCTTCCAAGTCACAAACCCCCTGGGCGTTCTTACCAAACCAGACTTTTTGGAAATCCTTGTTCAATCTGGAAATAATGTAATCTTTCTTAGCAAGCAAAGTTTCAACCAATTTGTTCTTTGGCAAGTTGAAGATAGTATCATCGAATTCCTTCCATAACTTAACACCTCTGGTAGCAATTTTATGGATTGGTTCACCCATTTCAGATGTAACAGTCAAAATACCACCAGTTGGTTTGTTGTAAGTGCTTTCCCAGTCAGCATCCTTAACACCAGTAGTTGCAGCAATGGCCTTCTTAGCAGCCAAAGAAGTGAATGCTTCTTTAGCAACCATTACTCTTGATCCAAACAAGACACCATCAAATGGCATAGATGGGTATTTGTAGCTGTTAGACCAAGTACCAGTCAAGTATGGGTAAGTATCTTCATCAGAACCAAAACCAGAACCAGCAACCAAAATAATGTTAGAATGTTTTCTAATCTTAGAATACATTTGCAAGATAGGTTGGTGGAAATCTTCAAACGAATGGTGACCACCACCTCTACCACCAGTCCATTGTAAGACAATTGGGAAGTGAGGATTGTGTTTGGCGATGTTGACGACTTGGTTGATAGCATCAATAGAACCAGGTTTGAGGCCAAGGTGGGTCAATTTCAAGTCAGAAATATATTCGTTAGCAACTTCCAATGAAGGAACACCAGCACCAATAGTAACACCTTGAATAGGATAACCCTTTTCTCTTAATTCCTTGATCAATGGAATAGACCATTGCAAAAGTCTTGGGTTAACGTAAATCAAGTTAATGGTGATACCATAACCAGGAACAATCTTACCTTTAATTTCATCTAAAGCAGCTTGGAACATTCTTGGGTCGAAGTATCCACCTCCACCCAATTCAATGTGGTATCCGGAGTTCAATGTGTCGATAACAAATTGTGGGTTGATGGTGGTTGGAGTCATACCTGGAACCATGAGTGGGGCTCTAGACAATAATCTGGAGAACTTGGTGGACACATAAACCTTACCGGATTTATCTTTAACCAAGGTTGGTTTGAATTCATCGTTCCAGTTGGTTTGGAACTTGACAGGAGTGTTGTGGTAAGTGAACAACTCTTGTTTGAATCCATATTCGTCATTCTCCTTATTAATATGATAGTCCAATGCACCAGCCAAAATGACTCTAGAACCAGTACCATCCTTGTTCTTGTGAGTCAAAACACCCAATCCACTAACACCACCTGGACCAAAATCGAGAATGTGGGTAGACTTGAAAGTAGTTGCAACTTCCCAGTTAACTGGTAATTGAGTGATTAAAAGTGCAAGTCTTTCAGACACACTTCCTTCATAAGTTTGGAAGTTTTCACCATTGTAAGTATCAAACACTGGGATGGCCAAGTCCTTGGCAGGGAATTCCAAGTCATTAGATTGTAAGTCCTTCACTAAAGCATCATAAGCATCCTTTAATAAATGAGAATGGAATGGAGCAAAGATTGGTAAGAATCTGTTGGAGAACTTCAATTTTCTCTTTGAATGAGGAATTCTGGATTGATCTAAACCAGATTGAGCCTTTTGGTTTCTTAAAGTCAAATTCAAACCGTATAAAGATTCAGGAGGACCAGAGACAACCAATTGGTTTGGACCATTTACTAAAGAAATGGAAATGTGTTTATCTTCAGGTAAATGGTTATTAGTTTGAGCAATGTATTTCTCAACTTGAGTCTTTGAAAGATCTCTAACACTCAACATTGGAGATGGTCTACCTTCACCATTTTCCAAGGAATCTTGCAACATTGAAGGAGGTAAGGTGGTAGATGGGTAAGTAATTAAACACCTCAAACCAATGAAAAACAAAAGATTTATAGCCTTGATGGAGTTGGTAGTGAAATCTTGCCAGTTCTTTGAAGAACTGATGGCCACAGCAGTAACCAAACCTTGGGAGTGACCGGTGGAACCTTTCAACTTGTCAACAAATTCACCAGGGTTGATATTTAATACTTTACAAGCAACTTGGTAGTGACATAATTGAATAAGACAAATCAAAGGACATGATACTGGGACACTCAAAAGATAATCTTGGTTAGGGGTTTTGTCCTTGTTTTCTAACCATTGAATAATGTCTAAACCTTGGGTATAGATCTTATCAACATTATCTATTGATCTCAAAAGTGACTGTAAACTGGTATTGATCTGTTGGATAAGAGGCTTCAAAAGTGGATTATAAATATGGTAAAGCTCTCTCAATTCTTCAAAGTAGTCGTCTGTGTTACCTTGACCACCAAAGATAGCATAGATTTGTGTGTGTTTATGAGCCAACAAATTGGAGGTATTTTTTGCAGCCAGCGCGGTGGTGGAAGAATCTTCACCTATTAAAGATTGACACTGGTAGTAGTTTCTAAGGATATCCTTGACCTTATCCAAAGTGGTTGGGTAGACCAGATCGTCTTTAAGCAATTCAAGAACGAAGGAGTGAATATCGTAATTGACCACGTTAGCATTAAATTCATTATAAATAAACTTCAACACGGTTGTTATTTCTTCGTCGGTTAAAGTGAGGTGGGGGTTCCCGTTCAAGATCAGCAGGTTTAAGAATCCCATGAACTTGGAGAAAAGTTCAATTGGGCTACTTGGTTCATTTAAATCATTAAAGCCTTCGGTTGGAGTTGGTAAGTAAGATTTTGAAAACAGTTGGTTTAATTGAACAAAATTAGGATATAAGGTACTAGGTACCAAAACGGTGAACTCAAGGGTTCCGTGATTCAACTGGAATGGTCTGGTTGACGACATGTTGGTTGAGTGGGTTTGTTAGTGTGCGGTTATGCAGTTTATATATTATTTCTAGGCTGATTTTGTTGGTAAAAAATGTTGGTGGGTGTGTATATAGTGCGAGGCGTGGTGCGGTTTGGTGCTGGCGTGGTGGGCGTGGGCCACCATAGCGCGTGGCTCGTCTCGTCTAGCGCGACGATGGCGGTAGCCTGGGATGTGGTCTGTGGCCCGCGCCTGCAACGGCTTAACAATAACGGCTATAATTATACTGGGAGATGAGAGTATCGACACCCAAATTACCAGTCGAGTCCCCGCTGGTGCTGTTTGCTGATGGCCACCCACACCGTGTTCTCAACACCGTCTCCCAACAGCCTCCGGCCACCAGATCCTCAACTCAACCTGTCAATGGGTTCCGCCCAACATCTCCGTCCTGCAGCTAAGCGTTGTTGAATGTTGGGATCCAAAATGAGATGTTTTGTGGATATACAGGAAAGTGCCTGGCTCGCATACCACACGGTTGCACCGCCTAGCGGGCCACCACCACCCAACAGGCCCGTTGGGGCCCTTATCTGACGCCACCGGTCCACCACTTTAGCCGCTGGTACCTTCCGTATCTCCGTATTTGCAGCTGAGTGTGCGTCCATAAACTTCGGGGTTCAGGGTCTGTGATATATTAAGGTTATATTGTGGCCGATAGAGTTATTGCGTTTACACATGGGACAGGAATTGTGTAGTGTGTTTAATTGTGTAGTAAAGTTAATTGTGCAGTGTAGTTAATTGTGTAGTGAATATGTAGTCAATTGTGTAGCGTAGTATTTCATTGTAGTGGTACAAACTGTGTGGTATCAACTGTGTTGAGATTAATTGTTAGTTGAGAACTGATTGTTAGTTGAGATAAGTTGTGCACTAGTTAATCTGAAGCTCAGTATTCTGTGAGTTGAAACCAGCTGAGACTGGTGTGGTAATTGGAATTTACTGATTCTTGTGTGGTAGTTGGGACTAACTAATTCTCGTGTGGTAGTTGGGACTAATACTATTATTCGAAACTACTCTCTTGTCCACTGTAAGCGTAGAACTACTCTAGAACTCCATCTCCATCACCAAGTCTCCGATCCACTAACACTCTCAACCCCCGCCTAATCCCTTCTCAACCCACGAATAGAACTGTACACCAACTCACTCAACCCAGAATACCCCATTGCCTCTAGCCTCTTCAATACATCGACCTTGATCTCCTCGTACCCAGCACTCAACCAGTCATCACTCATGGCTGCCACAGAGTCCTCCGTAACCGGCCCAGGATGCCTGACTCCAACCTCTCCGGCATCTTCGATATCCCAGATAAGTTGGGACACAATCGTAGACCAAATGGGGTTATGGAATAAGTTGCCTATGGTTTCTTTCTGAACAAGATTCGAATAGTTGAACACATTCACCGTCGGGAGTTTGCCTATGAACTCGTCACATAGAAACATGCCTTGGTTGATCCCTTCGGGGGTGGTATCTTTATAGAAACACCGGTCTCTCCAGATCACATTCAAAGTATCCATCACTAGAGCTTTCTGGATGTGCTTATAGTTTTCAGGTCCATTATACTTCTTAACGTAGCTTATGAAGCCACAAGTTTCGGAGAATACGATTGGGTTGATGGTGAATATCAAGCAGTAGTAAATATGTGCTGGAAGAACAATCACTTCGGGCGAAAGCAGCTGGATGTGGTCAGCAGAAATGGTGGTAATGAAGTGTAAGATCTTAAGGAACGACATTTTGGCATGAAGATCGAACTCTCGGATATCAATGATTGAATATATAAACGGAACAAGTTGGTTGACTTTTGTAAGACATGATTCTCCATGTTTCTTATACCATATGGAAAATAGAACCCCCACTTCATATAAGACAGAGGCATTTCTCTTGTACAACACGTCGATAGTGTTCTTTAAAATCGATACATCAAAGTCGATAGGTGTGTGTCGTACAAGCTTCAACCGGGTTTCCAAAGACCCTTCTCTTAAAATGCTCTGGACGCTATCAAACTTAATGGCTTGGGGATACCACTTCACCAACTCAACTATCTCTTCAGAAACAGAGTCCTCTTTTTGCAATTGGGTGATAAAGAACTCTAGCTGGTCGATATATTCCTGGCTTCCAAGTAGGTGTTTGAACACTATATAGCTCAATAGTATCCGTCTAGTATTGGATCCGTGGTGTAGCGAGAGAGCGTTTCGTACGCTCAAATAGCCCATCTCGTTGTATTTAGAAGCTAGTTCGGGAAGGCTATTCGCTATGACTAAAGGTGGAATAAATGTATTGACAGCTAGTGAATCGGTTCCTAGTTTCCGTTTCCTTGGAATACTTCTTCTGAATGATGAATACTGGGCATAGCGTTTCTCGAGTATATGGGCATGGGCTGTAGAGACAGAGGATATCTGTCGGATAGATGCAAGTCTTTCATTATACAGCGTGTTGGGAGGCTTCAAACTGTTGGCTGAAGGAACTGCTTTGTTGAGCTGCTGATATAAAGAAGTATATTCTCTGTAGTCCAAATCGGGTACGGTATCCTTGAAAAAAGCTATCAAAGCCTTAAGAGATTCGTCCAATGGGAACTTCACTGCCAACCCCACCACCATCTGGATATGCCACTTCTTTATTGCCGGGTTATTCAAGAAGCATAAGAAAATTAAGTTGGCTATCAATGGCCTGGAATACTCAAATGATAACAAGTTGAAAATCACAGGAGAAAGAGTATATAACACATCAAGGCCTTCATGGCCAAACAAGTGAATTGAAGAAACAAGCCAATCTAAAAGCAAGTTTTGAAGACTTATAGGAAGCTTTTTCTGTTTGACTTTCTTGCCGTCTTGGTAGAAAACTCTGGGGTATCCTATGGCACTAATAATACGGTAGATAATGGATTTGTCTAGGTTGTATAGGCCATTTGGTAGAAGGATTGATCTGACGATGAACTTTTTATCTAGTAGTGACAAATTGCCGGTGAATACGAGGTCTAGAAGAGCCATTAGGTCCTGGCTTTCGAGACCCTGGGTCAGTGAAATGGTCGATATCTCATGGAGTGTTTCTGCCTGGTTTTGGTCTTCCGTGGGTGTCGATAGCACACCTATTAGGGTAGATAGAGCCATGACGCGTTTGAGTGGATCGCGAAGGTCAAGATGAGATGGGCACAGATGGTTGGCGATAGCATAGCGCGGGACCATCGAGAAGCTGGCGGTGCGCTACCGAGCCAAATGGCTAATCTTTCTCTATTCACGATATACCTTATGTACTTTTGAATATCGGGGAGTTTCTCCATCTATATTCCCCCTGCCTCTCTGTACCACCGTACCCCCCTGTCGAAACTGACCACACATAACCCGCTGTTGGTATCGCCACCTGCACCACCTCTAATTCCCTTCTTGATAAACACCACTCCACTGGCAACACTTGTGTCTTGGTCATCTTGTTCTGTGGCATCATCAAAGTCACTTGCACTAATATTAATGGTGGCTTCTCTCTCTTTATTCTCGAGGTTCCATACTCTGACACATTTATCAAACCCACAACTGGCAAGGTACTGACCTTCTTCATCAAAGCTCAATCCCATCACCCAGCCCTCGTGAGCGAATCCTCCGATGGTAGACTTATTGGAATGTGAAGGGGTGGTAAGAGAGCCAACGTTCTCTCCGTATTTGACATCGTATATGGTGATACTTCCAGCATTTTGATTATCTCTTCCTACCACAAGAAGCGATCCTCCAGGAGAGAACCTGATCACCCTAGGGACAGAGGTGTTATCCACTTTTGACCCGGACAATTGTAAGTCGGTCGAATGAAACGTGTAGATGGTTTTGAGAGTATCCAAGGCGTACATGATAACATCTCCCGAAGTGTATCCCACAGCCAATTTCTTTTCCGGTTGGTTTACGTCAATTGATATTGGGAATGATCCTTCCTTAGAAACCAATTCAGTTTGCTTGGTGAATTCGATCTCTATGTCACTTTTTGAACCAGTGATTTTCATTTGGTAAAGCAAGATGCTTCCGTCTATTTTGGTAGCAACAACATAATCCTGGACAGATTCTGGGTCTTTGTAGAACGCTGGAATCCACGATACTTTGGTCAATTCAGCTGGTGCTGGTACCGACTTGAGGGTGCTTATGTCGTCATTGATGTAGACCTGGAAATGTATCACACCCCCGAACGTTCCGTAACCCACCACAACAACCTTAACGTGGTCACCGCTTAAGTTTAATGTGTTTTCGTAGGCGCTCATATGATGGATACCTGTCTTGTCGATTGGAACCGACGTGAGATGAGCCTTTGGATCCGATGCCTCTTCGATATCGTTGTTCCAAAAGTTGGCCACTCCATCACTGCCGACAGTAATGGTGTGTTTGGACACAATTGCCACGTCCAACACGTCCAGGGTGTGGGCCGAGCTGACGCTGGCAGTAGAGATGTATTGCTTCATGATAGTTTTCGCGAATAGTTAATTTTGTGAAGAGATTTATGAGCAAGGAACATAGTGGATTACAAGTGAATGAATAGGACAGCAGAGTTGAAGGGCTTGAAGTATTGAGATGTGGAGAGTTGTATAAGTAAACATGTGCGGATAGAAAATGACCTCAATTCCATATTTGAAAATATACTCGTATATCTGCTCGTTCTCATTTCTGTGCAGTTTCTCAATTTGCAACCATTTCACAAACATGATGTTCAGAAGCCTCCGGCACTCTTTTAGAATGCGGAGCCGGGGCAAGAAGGAGGAGGAGGAGACCCACTCTGTTTCATCAAATGGCGAAAAGACAGAACCTAATCGGGTTCACAAAAGGCACAAATTAAGGGCCCTATTCGAATGGTACTTTCCACCGGTTGTAAGCAACAAAGTCGATATTAACCGGGAATCCCCTGTCTACAAAGGTGGGATCTTTTCAGGAACTACTATAGAAGGCAATAGCCCAAAAGATGGGAATTATGGAAGTGCTCCCATGAAAGATGGATGCCAAACTTCAGAGGATACAGAGTCAGGAAGTGACGACAACAAATGTATTAAACTCAAAGAAACTGACACTGCATTGACTCAGTCATCCGAAACACCATTAGATTCGAATCCTATGACACCACCGTTGTTTCACCCATTCAATGCAAATTTGCCTACGCCTTTCAGTGCATTCAGTCCAATAGAATTGGAGTCGAGTGCATTCAGTCCAATGGAAATTCAAGGCTTTGGCCCCGTGTTGAATGCACTCAGAATGCCCACAAATACTTCAGTTCCTCCGGCTTCTGTCAGCACAACGTCTCTTCCCTCTGGATTCGATCCTGCCGTCATATCTTCAGTTAGCATTATCGATAACGATACCAGCAATGACTCCGAAACTTTATACAATAACCTCGAGACACACTCTGTTCATGACACAACGGAAGCTGAGGTATCGTTTGAAACAAGGTTTGAGCATTCGTTCCAGATCCCTAAGCCACCCCCAGAGTTTCCGAAAGAACGTCACAAGAAATGGGAGAGAAGTCATATGTTAAGGCACATGGCATCGAAGCATTCATTGCATCTGTTGAGGAACAAGAGATCATTTATATTCTGTGGTTCCAATGATATAGAAGTTGATGGAGGAAAGATTAAAGAGAGAGAAACAGGTGTAGAAACTAGTGGCCCCGGAGAAGAACTGACCATCAATTCGCTTGACACTCTTCTGACGTCCCAGCTAGATGAAAAAAATGCATTGGCCCAAGATAAAGCCGATAACAGCACGGGTATGTTTAAATCCATAGGAAGTATTTTCCGGAGGAAAGTTAGAGCCGAAAGCTGATATCGGGATAGAAGAAACAGAAGGCCGTAAACTGATCAAAGTAAATGTAGACTAATTAACTTTGTTAAGAATCTAGAAACAGTTATTTAGAATCAGATGATGTAAACTCAATCAACAGCTAGCACGCAACATTACCTTTAAAGGGAATAAAATGCTTTCCACATGTAAATAGTTCGAAACACCTATGTCTTCCACTCCACCGATTAAAAATTGAAAAGGCTAAAACGGAGCCACGACTAAGTTGTGCATTTACGGCCGATCGGCCCAACAACACGATATTTTCTGTCCAATGTTTAATAATAGATCGGCAAAGGTGTAGTGAAGCATCACGGCTTCAAATGGGCACCAAGTTGCAGAAAGTGCAGAAAGCAGCACAGGTAATTAACGTGAGCAATGCAGCTAATAAACCGTACCGGCTTGGCGACAGATCCATGAATACCTGCTTTAAGTTTTGTCTGGTCTATGGCAGATGATTCTTATACTTTGTAGTTTAATTCGAGAAATAAGCTCCTCATTGTATTCAATAAACTTCAATCGTCAATTGAATGTAGATGCAGGCATCGCCATAAGTATTATAAGAATTTAGCCGCCGGCCGTGGTGATTGCTATAACATCCCACGGAGACATGGTACAGCTTCTCATGCCCAAAAGCACCTGCTAATTTCTTAGGCGCAAATCATGTAGCTGCTCGCCTAAATCTGTTCGTAACCAATTTCAGTTTTTCGAGGCGACGACGTTGATGACTTAGAGATGTCAATATACAGCAATACAGCAGGCGATCAGCACATATTGGCACAGTCAAGTCTTTATGTTGTGATACCATCACTTCCAGTACAGTTTCTAGTGCTCATTTGCAGCTTCTCAGTACCCGCAGCTCATCGGATTTAAGGCACATAAACGCCTAGCGAACCAACAATAAACCGGCTAACTAAAGGGCTTAACAGTGCCGAGCCAATAATTAAACGGCCAACAAATGCACTTCGAAAATCTATTTACGGCACCGTGAATGCATATGGGGTAAATTAGATGCCCAGTTATTTTAACTGGCGCCATTTGGTCGCTATAATTATATTGATAATCAGGTGGACGTGCACATAGACAAACCTTATCCAAAAGCAGATATTGTTAGGCGACACTTGCAGTCCCATTTCCAGTTATGTCACCGCCATATGTGCCTCAAGCGTTAGTGTTTTGCCCGAATTGAGTTGGCGGCCGGATGTTGCATCACATGCGGCTTGAGTTGTACTGCAATCGAAGTTACGAGTGCATATGTCGAAGCTTCCATGGGCTGAGGAAAATCGTTGAAAAGAGTCTGGATGGGCAGTCTTCTCCCATGTGGTAACGTGTATCATCATCTACGAGTCCATGTCCTGGTTAATGCCAGTGATTACGGTCTAGATCTCGAAAATTACGACCTGAACCCTCTATTGCATTATTAAGGTTAAACTTTAAGCTGCAGATCACCAACTTTAATTATGCGAACTTTAAAATTGCAGCCAACTCACGCTCGATGGTAATGTGGGTGGCCGCCATCTCTAAGGCAGTCTTGCCCTTGGTATGTCGATTGGGGTTGGTGGTATAAATAGCACCGGTTTGGCAGTTTTCTAACCTTAATTAGAAATAATGTATTCTAATATTATCACATTCGCTTTATTCTTATGGTACTTGGTGCCGGTGAAGTCATTCCTTTTCCCCAAATGTGACTTCACTCATATAGTGCCTGATATCAAGAAAGACTACTGTGATATCTGGGATGTGCGTACAAGCGATGGGTACGGATATTTCAAAAGAGACGAGGAAGTGATTGAAGCTAGAGACTTCGGTAACTTGGTACCTGCTGCTGCCATGGTCATTACTGATGTCAAAGCTGCTGCTGAGGGTCTTTTCAGTGTTGGTGTTAACTTCAAGATTGATAAGGCTGATCAGCTTCGACTCAGTTTGGGTAAAAAGATTAATAACTTATGCATTGTTGGTACTGACGTGCTTGAAGGTAAGGTTAATATTGTTGAGAACACCATTTGGAATGTTGAAAACGCTCTCGAGTGGTCGGCCAAGATTCTTATCAAACCAAAGAGAAATAAGAATCTTTGTTGTTTACCAGACAAATTCTCTATTACTTTGGATTGGGTCAAGGAACAAACCACTGATATCATGAAAGACATTCTTGGAGTTTTCAAGTCGAAGTGTGAGTGGAAAGTTGAAGTTGCTTCTAGTGTTTCCTCCAGCTTTTCTCAATCCTTCAATGCCAATTCCTTGATCGACCAATTGCTCCTGCTGAACTTCTACAAGAGGGATGAACTTGAAGAAAGAACTTTTGGTGGATACAGTAGTTACTACGATATCTTCCTGGGTATCTGCACCAAAAACACAAAGCTAAAGAATTACTGTTGGAAATGTGATTGTCCAGTTGCTTCATCCTCTTCTTCTTCTTTAAGCACAATTTCTTCAAGTCTGTCCATCAGCACCCCAGAAACAAGCTCTTCTGTCCAAACATCAAGTTCCACTTGCTTGACCTCATCAACTGATTCTTCAAGTTCTTCAAGTTCTTCCACTTGTTTGACTTCATCGACTCATGTATCAAGTTCAGAAGTGACTTCCAGTACCGTACCTCCTACCTCGAGTGACTGCTCTACTGAGTCTTCTACCGAGTCTTCTGCCGAGTCATCTACTGAGTCATCTACTGAGTCATCTACTGAATCATCTACCGAGTCAAGTACTGAATCATCCACCGAGTCCACTACTGAATCTTCCACCGAGTCTTCTGAATTAACTTCAAGTACTGTGCCTCCAGTTACCCCAGGTGAGTCTTCCTCCTCTGAGACTCAAAGTTCTTCAGTTGAGTCTTTTACTGAGTCATCTGTTGTTCCAAGCTCGTCTCAAGTTTCCAGTTCAGAAATCACCTCCAGTACTGTTCCACCAGTTACTCCGGGTGAATCTTCTTCTTCGGAGATCCAAAGTTCTTCAGTTGAGTCTTCTGAGTCATCCAGTTCTGAAAGCACATCCAGTTCTGTGCCACCAGTCACCTCAAGTGAATCATCTTCTGAGATTCAAAGCTCTTCCACTGAGTCATCATCCGTCCCAAGTTCTTCTGCAACCACTGAATCTTCTGAAACTTCAAGCTCGCCTGAGTCTTCAAGTTCAGAACTCACATCAAGTACTGTTCCACCAGTTATTTCAAGTGAATCATCCACTGGATCATCAGAGACACCAAGCTCCTCATCTACTGAATCAAGTTCTGAAATAACCTCCAGTTATGTTCCACCAGTGGAGCATGAAAAGCCTTCTTCAGAGAGTCAAAGCTCTTCTGTTGAGTCTTCCACTGAGTCTTCTACTGAGTCTTCTACTGAGTCTTCTACTGGGTCTACCGAGTCATCTGATACTCCAAGTTCCTCTGACTCAACCTCCGAAGACACTTCTAGTACAGTTCCTCCTGTTTCTTCCTCAGAGACTTCTACCGGACCATCTGATATTCCAAGCTCATCCACCGATTCTTCCAGTGAAACTCCATGCCCTGATTGTTCAACTAGTGATGAGACATCCGGTACTGTACCACCAGTAATTCCTCCAACCGATTCGAGCAACAGTCCTCCAACTGGTCCTTCCACTGATGTTCCTCCAACTGGTCCTTCCACTGATGTTCCTCCAACTGGTCCTTCCACTGGCGTTCCTCCAACTGGCCCGTTCACTGACTTCCACACTACAGTTATTACTATCACATCTTGCTCAGTCGATAAGTGTTCTCACGTTCCTGTGACCACCGGTGTGACTACTGTTACCAACGACATCACAACTTATACCACTTATTGTCCAATTCCTGGTGAGCCTACTGGAGTCCCAGAAACCCCTGGTTCTGAAAATCCTGGTACCGAACATCCTGGTAACGAACATCCTGGTAACGAACATCCCGGCTCTGAACATCCTGGTACTGAACATCCTGGTACTGAACATCCTGGTAATGAACATCCTGGTACTGAACATCCTGGTACCGAACATCCTGGTACTGAACATCCTGGTACTGAACATCCTGGTGATGAACACCCAGCTGATGAACACCCTGGCTCTGAAAGTCCTGTTAGCCCTGGATCTGAACATCCTAGTAGCGAACATCCCGCTGCTGAACAACCTGGTAACCAAAACCCCGGTAGCGAAAACCCTGGTAATGGACACCCTGATTCTGGCTCTCCAGGTACTCCTAACACTCCTACTGCTCCAGGCTCGACTCCAACCACCGTTGCAGCTGGCTCTAATAATGATACCCCTGATGCACAAGCTTCTACCCTCACAACTCAGACTGTTGCAACCACTGAAGCTACACCATCTGTGGCACCAAGTGAAGGAAAAGCTTCCACAAAAATAGCAAGTGCCGCCGCCGTATTCTTCGGTCTTATTTGTTTCTTCATGTAAAATTTACTTTTTTATATTAGTTTTCTGTTCTATATTTCAATACTATTTTTCGTTCTTCATAAAAATTCGATTTTTAAATAACATGTAGCTATGGATTGAGACATTATTGGCCTTTTAATGGGAGGAAATATGTAGAAAATCTGAAATCGGTATTCTTTCATAAAGTGAAAATGAATAGCTACAAGGTACCAAACCAAGGTGCAATTGATTCTTGAAAATTATGGTATCAATATACGTAGACAGCTGTCAATGTCAAAGTCTGGAGAAGAAACATACGGTCAAAGAAATCACCACAAAGGTCGGTCGTCTTGGTGGAAATACCATTGGATATTGGTCGATCTTCGGGGACTGCTCCAGTACTCGAAGGCTCTTATCCGAACTCAAAGTCTATCTGCTACATTGTGGAGATCAGCATTTACTGAACACCAATTCCTACTCTCCACGGACTTACATATTCAAACTTCAATGGACAATACGACGACTTGATCTCCATTAAGTTAAGAACGAAAAGGTTCACTCCTTTACCTTTTTGAGCCAATCATGGAGAAACCATGCATATTAAGGTTTTCTAGTTGCAGTCTTTATTTTTACTGTTAATTTAGCCGATGCTTATTTACCCATTATTTTTGAAAAATGTCTTCTTTAGGATGTTTGGTTTTGTTGTGCCTACTGTATTTTTTATGCTTTGATTTTGGGTCCGATTGTCTGATTCTATCTTGAATCAGATCGGATTTACAAGATGAGAGTCAAATTGAGTTTCCTCATCTGCCCAAGTTTTAGTTTCAGCTTTTCTAATAGTAATGGACCGGTACCTGAGCTAAGTGGTCACTTACATTTAACAGTGAGCCATGAACTATAAAATAAAATGTAAATATCAAACAAGCACGAATTTCTACTATATTCAGCAATGCATTCAAATCGTGTAGCAAAGTACTTGTACCAGCTACAACATTTCCTATAATCTACTTCTATGTCATCGCATCAATGCTTCAACTATATACTGTTCAAGCCTTCTAAAAATTATGCATATGCCTTCGATGTAGTTGCGACAGCATAAACCCTTTAGCCAACTTGCCACCATTGACATCTATCCAACTCCTTTATTAGGTGCCATTGTTAAACTTTTATCATCGTGTAAATTCCACATCAACCCGCAGAAATTTAAATCACTGTTGTCAATCCGCACCATCAATTCTCCAAGTGCATTCTCGATGTCTGGGATCAGCTTCAAAGACAACGTCGAATCACAGTCAATTTTTAGACGATGGTGTCATGGGGGAGACCTCTTGGGGAACAAGCTTGCCGTGGCCAACAATCAGTACATTTATGCTGCCATTGACAACGCTATTAGAGTCTGCTCCATCTCCTCAAAATCAAAATCCTATAAGCTTTTGACCACCAATTTCTCGCCGTTTGACATTGCCGAAATCGCCTTGAATGCAAACGCCAATTTCATTTATTCTACAGATTATCGGAGAGTTGTTGTTCAGAACACTGTCTCACTGGTTGAAAAAGCATTGACCCTTCACAGGTCCACAGAAGCCTTTGAACTTGAAGGACTCGACGATACAATTGTTAAAATCCTGTGGTCTCATTTCAGTACCAGAGGTTTGGGATTGGCGGTTCTTCAGGCTAACAATGTCATTAAGTTGTACGATTTGAGTGTCGCTGTCCGTCCTGTGCTGACAATTCTTTTGAACAAGAGCAGCGAATTCAAGGACGAGGTTGCCACTTCTATATCATTTGGATCATCCTCGTCTTTGGCAGGTGGATTGACTTTGTATATCGCCACCAAAAGCTCCAAAGTCTATGCTATTTTCCCGTTTGTTTCAGACGAAAGCAGAATCGTAGCTTCTAAAGATGAAGTCAGGCTTGCATACACACACTCAGCCAATCTCTTGGCCCACTTATCTGACTTGGAGTCCCCTAAAATCTTGGAGCCTGCTGAAGACCTGGTGAAATTTTTCAAGCATTTAAAATCACAGCTTGACACTTGCAGTGTGGCGGAAGCAAAGAAATTGAATAACAAAGAAATCTTCTGTTACTCTTTGTCTTGTTCTTCTTCTCCAGCTCCAAAAGTTCAGGGCCCATTAGTTAACCTTCAAATGGGTAGTATCAGTGACATTTCTCATCTTGGTACATCTGAGGATACACCATTACTTGTTGCAATAAACTCAGATCAAACTGATTTGACCGTTAACTATCTAGCCCAGATTTTGCCCCTCACAGTTTCAAGTAGATCTGGCCCCAAAGCGATTTCAGAGGTTCTGCAAAAGATATCCACTTTGGCTATCTCTAATAAGGCACATAATACTTATAAAACCCCCACTAAAGGTTTTGGATATATCGACGAGGAAGATGATGACGATGATGATGATTCAGAAAATAGACTACCTGAATATAAAGCTGTACTTGATGAAATTGCAATTGATATTATCCTGGGATGTAATTTACCTCCTTACAGAAAGATTGTTCTTTCCGACAGCAACCCAAGAGGATTTTTAATCCATAGCATGGGAAAGACAATTCTTGCATCGGGTTTGGACTGGATAGGCACTTTGCCAGATGTTTTGGTGGGAAGTATTGCAGGAAGGTACCAAAATTATGAAAGTGGTGATTTCTCCAATGTGGCATTGCTCAAAGATGATATTGGTTTCACCGGGGACTATTTGCTTACTTCTCTTGAACGTCCTTGGAGTGGGGCTAAAATGTTGAAAATTGATGAAGACAACATAGCAGCCCTTGAATACAATACTAGCCAAATTAAACTCGAAGATGACCCCAAAGAAAAAGTTGTGGTTGAAAGCAAAATGGGATCCAACATGTTGACAGAGATCAAAAACGATATGAACAAAGTACAGAAGATTCCAAGCACATTCAAGATATCATCTGAGAATTCACCTGTTGATGCACTTGAAAAGATAAATGACTTCTCTGTGGCATCGCTCGGGTTGATGACAAACTACGAAAGACTCTTGATGAAAGTGACGTTTCAAATCACAGCCAACTTGATGGAATTGAAGTACCAAATAAGTCTTGTTAACGCCTCCAACGAAGTAGATGGTGATAAAAATAAGGAAAGAATTGAGACCTTGACTGAAAAGCAGAAACAATTAAGAATCAGGTTAACTAAGTTCCATGATAAATTGGTTCGTAAGATAGAAAGTATCAAGATTAATAAGCAGATTCCATTATCACAAAAAGAGCAGGACTGGTTCAAGGAAATCAATGATATAACTAAAGCCGTAGGAGCAGGAGATACCGAGGGTCTTCGAGGTTCCGTTGAGAATTTAAAGAAGGAAGTAGAGCATACGAAGAAGTCTGGTTCAACCAAAGTGGGTGATCAAAAAGTCCCAAAAGACTTATACCAGATCAAAGAATTACTACAAACACAAAAAGTGTCTCTGGATGTTTTGCAGACACGGTTGGACCTGCTCCACAATCTTGTTGATCTGATTTAGTGTACGATATACAATTACTTAAACTTCCGTAGTCTTTCTATTACCTCTTATCCAGTCTATATTACATATACTTGGTACCAGTGAACTTCGTCACACGTAATACCATTCCGTCATAAAATCGTCCATCGAACTTTTGTCTGATCTTGTCAGCCAGCTCCGATTCTCTAAACTTCACTGTCACAACAACATTGCCGGGAAAAACAGTAACCTTCATCAAATCGGTGACATTCTGTCTCGCACATTCCTCTTTTATGTCGTCTTTGATATCCTGTTCAAGTTCTTCTCCTACCTCTTCTTTCCTAAACATATTTTCTATCACGAGTATTTTCTCGTAGAACTTCTGCTTAATTTCATCTGCCCGGTCTTTCTCATCATTCTTGCTTTCGAATTGGGCCTCTTCGATTGTCACTGTCCTGTCACCAATGGTTGTTTGGTTCATCATCTGGATGGCAAGCTCAACTGATTTGTGATTCTCATATATCACCAAAGCTTCGTGCTTGAAAGTATCGTCTCGGTCGTAGTAGAGTTTTATCCTCGGCTCATTAGCTTTGTCTAATGCAATGGTACCGTATTTGCTGAAATAGTCAATTAATTCGGCAACAGTGATCTCTGGAAGGTTGGAAATGAATATACCTGTACTGGAATGTTGTTGAGACTTTAGCTTTTGCTTTTCCTGTTTGATTTTAAGAAGCTTTTGGCGCTTTATCTGTTTGATTTCTTCTCTATTTGCTTCTTCCTCGAGCTCTTCTTCATCTAAAACATGCTTTTTAATCACTATCCATTTGTCTACCACAAAACTATACTGGTACTCGGTGGTTTTATCTTTTTCGGTATGGGAGAAGATGAATTGTTTTTTCTCGTTGTCAAACGATATTCGAGGATCGAGCTCCTTAAGTTTCAGTGCATCCTTCACAATCTCAGCTGGTGCTGGTGGTTTAGGAGGGAAGTCCATAGCGGTGAGATGAGATAACGCGGTGCGAACATTTAAGATAATCTCACCTAAGCATCTCGGCTCTGATCACGTGCACCGGTTCTGCTTAGAAATACTGTGATTCACATTTATTGAACTGCCTCGAGTTGCAAAGTTTTTGAGACATTTAATTGGATGTTGAATTCCAAATATGGTAATGATGCCATGTAATTGAAGCACTGTGGGAAACTGTTCCCGTATAGGTTTTAAAGCAAACTTCATTAATAAAAGTTTGTAAGTCAAAGAAATCATTGATAAACTATAAAAGCCCCCCAGGATTCCTTGAATTTAACACCAACATAATGACTACCGCTTTAGTTACAGGATTCACCGGATATATTGCTTTGCATATTGTCACCCAGCTTTTAGCCAAAAATCAAACCGTTATTGGGACGGTAAGATCACAAGAGAAAGGTGAAAAATTTAAGGCAATAATTAATAACCCCAACTTTTCCTTTGTGATTATAAAGGATCTTGCAGAAGAAGGAATTTTTGACGAGACATTCAAATCACATCCTGAGATCGACTATATCTATCATGTTGCTTCTCCTTTGATTTTCAAGTTTGAAGATGCAGAAAAAGATATTCTTATTCCTGCCATCAATGGTACAACAGGTATCTTGAGATCTGCCCAGCAGTATGGTAAAAACGTCAAGAAAGTGGTTATTACTTCCTCCTACTGTGCCCTGGTTTCCCCTGCTAAGCATTATTCTGGGGACTCGAGCATTCATCTCAACGAAGATCTGATGTCAGATATCACCTACGAAGAATCAACCAGTAACGAAGACTATGCTTACTGGGGGTCTAAAGCCTTGGCTGCAAAGGCTACATACGAGTACATCGAAAAAAACAAACCCAGTTTCCCTATCATTAACATGTCTCCAGGGTTTGTTTGGGGTCCTCAAGCTTTCGATGAAGTAGCCAAGACTGAGCTGTCGAATAGTCCTAGAACTATTGGCATGTTTTTGAAAGGCCAATTTGACGAAGCTGGTTTTGCCATTGGTGTCTTTATTGACGTCAGAGATGTTGCACTTGCTCACATCACCGCTATTGAATCAGACCACATCAAAGGTGGAAACTATTTGCTCGAAAATGGTCAATTCGATAGAACCCATATTCTTGATGTGATTAACCAAAAGTTCCCTGAACTCGGATTGAAGAAGGTTCCAGTTAGTGAGGAAGTTAAGGCTCCAAAGGTTGATTCCTCCAAGTCAAGAAAAGAGCTTGGTATTGAATATAAGAGCTTGAGTGAAAGTCTTGGTGACATGGTCGCTCAAATGCTTAGAGTTGACAATTATTAGAGTTAGATATTCCTATAAAAATTGTTTTCTTGATTGTACTCTCCAATCATTCATTTCGTGTTGAAGCCGTAGCCAGTATGTATTCATGGTTCAATCTTTCTGGATCTATTTAAGACCCCCAAACGAGAAACTTCTAATCCACTTAAGTGGAATTTACCGAAGATTCTGGGTTTCTACGAACTAGGAAAAGCATAGTCAATAGCATACTAGTCTCGAAGATAGAGCTCTTAGTCGGGTTCTTGGACTCCTTACTCTTTATTACCTAATTTGCAATTGACCGGGACCGACACTTAAACTTGTTCATCTTCCGAATGGCCCGGGATACCTGAATGTTTGTCCTATGCTACGATGTCCATGTCGGAGCTTGACCAATTCGCTCATTAACTAGTCGCTTTGATTTGCCCCATTAGGAAGTCGTTCCTTTTTCCTGTCAACTTTGTAGACAAACCGGTTGTGCAGCTCTAATTCCCTCAGCTTCCAGTTGAGAGTATTATGGAAGTCGTCCCCTTTTCCTAATGCTGTTATGGGCCAGGTGGTGTTAGGGGAACAGAGTTTTCTTTCTCCTCTAACCTCATACGTGCGGCTAAAAGGTTTCCCCATTCACTTCTTCGTTCCTCCTTCAATTACTAACGCCCCGGGAACGTCGTAATAAAACCCTTCTAAAGGCACCATAGGTTTGCCTATTGAAGCCTCACTCAGCCTAAAAGGTCAGTTCCATCATTCACAGTCATACGGAGTTTCCCAAACAGGATATCATCGCGTGTCTATGGATATGTCCCAATCAGGTAACACACGTCTTTGGCAGCTCATGCTGTTTACATGCAATGGATTTTGCAACTATTTAAACGGTTGATTTCTTCCTATTCAGCTCCACTCAACATCAATCATGTCTACTGCTTTTGTTTCTGGTTTCACAGGTTATATCGCTTTACACATTGTTAAGCAATTGTTGGAAAAGAATTATAAGGTCATTGGCTCTGCCAGATCTCAGTCTAAAGGAGAAAAATACGCTGGCTACATCAACCACCCAAACTTCTCGTTTGTGGTTGTAAGTGATCTTTCGGGCGACGATGTTTTCGACGAAGTCTTCAAGTCTCATCCTGAAATCGAGTATGTGTTCCATGTTGCATCTCCAGTGGTATTTGACCCTAAAGATGGTGAAAAGGATCTCTTGATTCCTGCCATCAATGGTACAAACAACATCTTGAATGCTGCTCATTCGTACGGTAAGAACGTGAAACAAGTAGTAGTCACTACATCCTACTCGTCTCACAACAGTCCAAAGGAACACTATGGTAATACCAACAAGGTCGTGACTGAAGACATGGAGAGTGCCCTTACTTACGAGGAAGCTGCCAAATCAACCGATCAAGCAGCATACTGGGGTTCTAAGAAATTCGCCATGAGAGCAGTATGGGATTTTGCTAAACAGAAAACCCCAAGCTTTTCTCTTACCACCTTTTCACCTTTATGGTGTTTCGGCCCACAAGCATACGATGAGGTAGCAAAGAACGAACCTGTTCCTTCCACCTTATTTATCATTGCTGGTGTGTTAAACCAACTGCCTGGTATGATGCCTCTTTGTTCTGGAAGTTTCAGTGACGTAAGAGATATTGCCAAAGGACATATTCTTGCAGTCGAAAAGGAGGCTGCCCAAAACCAGAAACTCTTATTGTCCTACAGTAAGTTTGACTATACTAATCTCTTGGACATCATCAACAGACACTTCCCTCAATTGAACTTGCCAAAAGAAGATGTCAAGAAAATCGACG
Organism: Yamadazyma phyllophila; assembly: GCA_030571955.1. Taxonomy (NCBI): domain Eukaryota; kingdom Fungi; phylum Ascomycota; class Pichiomycetes; order Serinales; family Debaryomycetaceae; genus Yamadazyma; species Yamadazyma phyllophila. The sequence continues at coordinate 71,313 of JAJLZE010000023.1, read as the reverse complement.
AAATTGATGTGCCATTTGTGAACTGTTCCAAAACATTGGGAATCTTGGATATGGATTTGATCTCCTTAGAGGATTCTGTCACTGAGACTGTTGAGCAAATGCTAGCCGTTAAGAATTACTAATTTACTGAACCGTTTCTAGAAAAAAATATAGTATATATGTTGGCAAGATAGTATACATAAGATATTACTAATAAAAAACGACCATTATATACCCTCTTTCTTCCCTTATTAAATCTCCAATCATCAATTTCACCGTATATCTCGAAAAACCTTGCTCTTGAGTTCCCCTTTCAAACAACTTACTACTACCCAATAATCTCCGGGACACGTCAGTCCTGATTTTGCAGCATTTGCCGGTCGCGGGATTCTCAATAAAATTTATCTAACATGCTCCACCTGATCTCGAGGACCATCTCCAGAAATACACTTAAAGCACCAGCTGCTCTCAGAGCATACTCGTCTAAGTTCATGCCTGAACAAATGCCATCACCTCCAAAACTTCCTAAAGAGCAACAAGAAGAATTTGAAAGATTACAAAGAATCGCAAACTCACAGGCTGCTATCGATGACTATAATAGAAAAATCCTGGGAAATGGTACAAGCAACCTGCCATCTTCAGAAGATGTATCGAGTGCCCCACCTGACTTGAAGACGGATATTGGGGGATTTTCTACGAGTTACCTCAAGACTATTCCTGAATTTGAAGGGGACGTAAACCCAAAGACTGGGGAAAGAGGTGGGCCTAAACAGGACCCTTTAAAGCATAATGATTGGTCATTCAACGGTAGAGTGACTGACTTTTAGTGGTATAGAGAGACGAAAATGTATATAGTCTTAATAAAGGTTGGTATTTTATGTGTGTGGTATCTTCGCTATATTTATCCGTTTGGACTCCACTTCTCGTGGTATTGATTTTTTTCGGTTTTCTCTTTGTCTGCTTCCACTCGGTTGACTTCCCCTTCCACCCATCTAGCTTCCTATCCCATCTAAGCTTAATTCCAATCTCATCGCTTTTCGCGATTATGTTTGATCCACTTGAGCTCTTCTCTCCTAAACAACCCCAAGATGCTTCCACGGCAGATGGTCATACCGTCTCCTTGAACTCCCAAAATAATGGATCCGGAGAGACTCCAATAGAGCAAGAAAAAGATGAACTTGATGAGGATTTTACAAGCGAAGATGACATTCCATTGCACATACTTGATTTCCCTATACTAAAACTACATCCCCCATACTCCGTTCTCTCGGTCATCCTACGTCTACTATCGCCTGATGAGGTATGGAACTTTGGCAGTGTCTCCCAAATAACTCCGAACTCGATCTTCAGCCAGAAATCTATACCCAGCTCAGATATCTCAGCTTCACTTCAATGGCTCAAAATATATTGCCCACGATTTAGTACCAGCACTAGTCTAGCAGCAGTACCACAATTGGCTGTTGGCTTAAGACAGTCACCTGACTATAACAATTACTTGACACAGATAATATCCAACGACTTGTCGTGGATGCAAGAGCCTGAAATCGAGGATATTCACAAGCTTGCCAGTCTTCGAATATCTGAAAACTGCGGTAGAACTGCCCAGCCAGAGCTTATAAGAAACATCCAATTAGAAGGCATAGGTCCCATCAAACTAAAGGAACCTTCTTTAACGAGTGACAATCTCGGTCTCAAAACGTGGGGCTCTTCTCTTATGCTATCAAGTCGTTTGATTCAAAACAAAGAACTTTTGAAAGAACCAATTCTCGAGCTTGGTGCAGGAACAGGGTTAGTAGGCATTGTTTGTTCAATCTTGGGTTATCAAAATGTGGTGTTGACAGACTTAAAAGATATTTTAGACAACCTCAAGTACAATCTTCAGCTCAACCATATCGATGCAGAAGTCGATGAACTTGATTGGAGCAGTCCAGGAAGTTTCGTAAAAAGACATCCTGATTTAACTTTCAATACCATAATTCTAAGTGATCCCATCTACTCTAAGGACCACCCTCCACTCATATATAAAGTGCTCAAGCATTTTGCTAAGCCAGCTACAGAAATCCTCATTCAACTACCCATAAGGAGAAACTACGAGGACGTACGGTCGATTTTGTGGGAACTTTTGGATCAGACTTTTGAAGAAATAGACTGTGAAGTAGAAATGGGTCCTGATGAGTTTGGTGATATCCAATACTGTTTCAAGAGGTACCGGATTAAAAATTGACTAGAGCAATATTGATAAATAGTATTCATATTCTAGACATACATAGTAGTGAAAATTTGTCTATATACATTCTATAAATAGTTCTTCAAGCTTCTCAACCTTTCCACGGCTTCCTTCAAGAAGTCATCATCCTTGCATACGGCAAATCTAATAGTGTTTTCTAAGCCATGGCCAGCTCTGGAATCTGGTCTGAGAAATTCAGTAGGTGGAATACCAACTACACCAATCTCATTAATCAACCAATAGGCTAATTTAAAGTCCTTAGTCTTGTTCTTGAAAGAATCAGGGTAAACGTAGTCTTGTGGGATTTTCAATTTCAGTAAGTTGACTAATAAGAAGTATCCCCCAGCAGCTGAAGTGTATGGCAAACCCAACTCTTCAAATACCTTATTGAAAATTTCATACTTTCTCTTGTATTCAAGTCTTGTTTGAGCAAAGTAGTCATTTCCATGTGCTTTGTCAAAGGCCTCACTGACAGCTTGTTGTAAAGGTGCAGGGGTCGAGAAACAAATTCTAGTATGAGCAGCAGTCACATACAGAATCAACTCAGATGGACCTACTACCCAACCAACTCTCCATCCGGTGGCTGCGAATGACTTACCTGCACTTCCAACTGTCAATACTCTGTCCTTCAATTCTGGTAAACTTGATAAAGTAGCTGGTCTAGGGAAACTCTTGTCGAAAAACAAGTTTTCATATACTTCATCACTCAACAAAATCAAGTTGTTGTCGATGGCCAATTTACCAATTCTCTCTAATTCCTTCTCGTTGAATACCTTACCAATTGGATTATGTGGCGTGTTAATGACAATGATTTTAGTTTTAGGGGTAATTGCAGCGTCCAATTGGTCCCAGTCAACTTCCCAATCGTCACCTGTGACGTTCTCAGTGTCAAATTTCTTGGGGTACTTGAAGCTGACGTATTTGACCTTTGCACCAGTCATTTCGATGTTGGGAATGTATTGGTCAAAAAATGGCTCAAATACAACTACCTCGTCACCAGGAGTCAAAAATCCAAAAAAGACAGATAACATCCCTTCATTTGCACCAGTGGTAATAGCGATTTGGTTGGGTTGAATATCATATCCAAAGTCATGAGAATACTTTTCCTTTAAACTTTTGAGTAAATTAGCATTACCCTTTGCTGGAGCATATTGGTTGAATTGAGGTTTTGAAATAGCATGAGCAACCGATTCGAGAGCAAAATCTGGTGGGTTGTAAGAGAAAAAACCTTGACCCAAGTTATAGATCTTTCTTGAAGGATTATTGGTTGAGGCTTCAGCAGCGGCTTCATTAATTAATGTCCAGATGTCCACTTCACCTTCATTTTTGTGGAAATAAGGATTGTGCAAGCTGGCAGGGTTCTTGGTCTTAGGACTAGTCATTATGTGCCTCAAATTGAATTTTGCAAAACGGTTTATTCGGGCTGATGCTATGAAAGATATCATAATTTTCGGGTTTGGTTTCGCGGTCTTATCAACGGTGGTGGGGACACACTATGGCTGCTCAACATGGCGTACTATGGCTCATGATTTTACAATTACAGCCGTTCAGGTCCTATTGGGGTAAATTTACCGCGGTGTGCGTTGTGGTCTACTGTATTGAGTTGACTCTGTTAGCACCATATTCACTTGAGGAGATTTTTTTTGCAACCCGAACTTAATCTCGATTGCACACGTCGCTTTTTTGGGCCAGTGTAAAGATCAGAGCAAAAATACCAATAGGTTCTCGTTACCGTCTAGTTTTAAGTTTTCTTTTGTACTATTTTAGACTATTTGTCACTATCCTCTTATATTAACATAGATATCCTGTATCATTATGTGTTGTATCAGCACTTGATACTTGTAATATTTGTCTCTTGTATCTGGACCTGCTCTGTTGCCTTATTAACAATTATCCTCTACACCAGTCCCGTCCATTTCCAACCTGGATCGAACAGAGTCTTGGTTCAAGCCAATAACTAATCAATCCGGCCATAACTATTCCCAAGCTATCACTCATGCCTACACACCCCATGTTGAATTCCCTCTTATCTTTCAAACTATCTTCACTCACAGAAACAAAAGTATTCACATATGCAAAGCCACCAAGTAATCCTTCATAGAATATGAGTACAAGTAATGGCCATACACTTGTGAAAGGCACATAATGAATACTTTGATATACTAGAATAAGAACATTGACAAACTGAAGTATGCTGAGAAAGTAAAGTTTTCTGATTCGAATGCCAAAATTTACTGACAGACGTGAAACAAATACACCAAGTTGATAAAGGAATCCATAAACCACATACAAGTCCCTGTACGATGAAAAAAGCCAACTTGGAAGCTGTTCAAGTGGAAACAAAAGTGTAGGAGATATTCCTTGGTTTATCACATATTCAGAAATGTACACCGTGCACAAAGGAATCATATAAGGCACAAAAAGTGGTTTGATCTGACCTACCGTATGGCGTATATGTTCGTAAATATCGAGCTTTCCTTCAGCTTGTAGAGCAGGATTCGAATCTAGCGGAAGGGCCTCGTATTGCTCCAATACAGTGTTTGGTGCCGGGAGGATATAAAAGTATAATCCTATAAATCCAAAAGGGACAATTGAAAACACTAAAAGAGTCAACCAGGTTTCCAAACCAAGGATATTGGTCATCAATAAAAACACAAAACTTCCTCCGATACCAGCCATTCCTGTTCCCGTGGAAAATCCACCAATTGAATGTAATTCACTGAAATAGTGGGTGAGTTGTAGAAAGGTTAGCTCACCTAGACCCGAGCTTAATGAAGCCATACATATGCCCAAAATCTTTATGATGGTGGTAGTGACTGGTGCTAAGCTGATGGTGACCATCCCAAAGGAGGAAAGGAAAACAAGCATCCATATCCTAATTTTGTAAGGGATTTTATGTATGAAGAAAGGCGCTAGTAACTTCAATGTAAATGCGGGTAAAATGTCAGATAGAAGCACTACAGCTTTGGGAGTTTCGGAGCTAACCAAATCAACAGCCGCAGACAATATCACCACATATAGAATGTTGTTAAGAAGACCGAATCCTAGAAATGATATGAATATCAATCTGTTATCAGACACCATTAGTTGCATAGTCTTATCTTGAGATTTTACAGATAGTGAGATTTAGTGAGATGTTGTGAATTTATTCGTGAATTGTGAGATAATCAACTTATAAGTAAATGAGGTAAAACAAATCTCTAAAAATTCATGAGATGAGTATAGAAGTAATACTTTGCTTCAATGAGTCCTGGATACCTATTTTAGGAGTCAAAAGGTATTTTGAAATTTTTAAAAGAAATAATGCAAGCAAGTGTCTACTAATTATTGCAATAAATTGCAAGATTCACAAACCTTTATAGTTTACTTTTGTATTAATTCATTTTTCGTAAAACAACTAATCAAAAATCAGAAATATCACCTCATTACCTCGATATATACTAACCTATCAACAAACCCTGCTGTTGTATATCTACAGTTTGCAAATCTTCCTCAAACTTTATTAGCTAATCATTACATCTTGCGCTGCTCTTACAGGCTAAATTTATATGAAGCCTTTCTAGAGGAATAACTACAAATTGGGATACTCTCATCCAAGCTGAACTTCATCTATACCTATTTGACCCCCTATACCTTAGCATTAGCATATTGACTTTCATCCAGCGGAAAAACTATTTTCCTCGCAGTCAACTCCGAGCTAGTGACTCATAATATAATGCCAGCAAAACTCTCTCGGGAGGGAGTAAAAACTTAGTCCAAAAAACCACAGAAAGCCCCAAACTCCTTCAAATCAACCCCTTGCGACTCTCCTCTTTTAACTCTTATCTCTTAGTTCCAATTCTAACACTAATTACGCTACCCTGCATTCCACGACCACATGTCGCAGATAGTGAAAAATTTGAAAGCGAAAAAAGTTAGATATAATCCATAAATTAACTATAATGAGTCACACTCCAGTTCCAGAAGAATACGACGACACCCGTATCTTAGGATATGATCCATTAATCTCCCCTGCTGTCTTGACCAACGAAGTAAGAACCACCAAAAAGTCCTTGGACGTAGTTATCAAGGCTAGATACGAAAGTGGTCAGATTCTCAAAGGTAAAGATGATAGATGTCTTGTTATTGTCGGTCCATGTTCCATTCACGATACTGATGCTGCTTTAGAGTATGCCAGTAGATTAAAGAAGTTGAGCGACGAATTAGAGGAAGATTTGGTCATTATCATGAGAGCTTACTTGGAAAAGCCAAGAACTACCGTCGGATGGAAAGGTTTGATCAACGATCCAAATGTCGATATGTCTTTCGACATCAACAAAGGGTTGAGAATCTCCCGTCAATTATACTTGGATTTGACCACCAAAGCCGAGGTTCCTATCGGCTCAGAAATGTTGGACACAATTTCTCCACAATACTTCAGTGATTTATTAAGTTTCGGTGCTATTGGTGCTAGAACTACTGAATCTCAATTACACAGAGAATTGGCTTCTGGTTTGTCATTCCCAATTGGTTTCAAGAACGGTACTGATGGTGGAATTGGTGTTGCATTGGATGCTGCCCAAGCTGCTTCCAAGGGTCACCACTTCATGGGTGTTACTAAAAACGGAATGGCTGCTATCACTACCACCAAGGGTAACGATAACTGTTTTGTTATCTTGAGAGGTGGTAAGAAGTTGACCAACTACGATGCTGAATCTGTCAAGGCTGCTAAGGAAGCTATTGCTAAATCTACTGACCCATCCATCAAATTAATGGTTGATTGTTCCCATGACAACTCCCAAAAGAACTACCAAAACCAACCAAAGGTCTTGGAAAGTGTATGTGAACAAATTACTGCCGGTGAAGATGCTATTATTGGTGTTATGATCGAATCCAACATCAATGAAGGTAAGCAAGGAATGCCACCTTCTGGTGAAGGTAAGAGTTCCTTGAAATATGGTGTCTCTATCACTGATGGCTGTGTTTCTTGGGAAACCACTGTGGATATGTTAACCAATTTGAGTAAAGCTGTTCAAGCCAGAAGAGCCAAGAAGGCCAATTGAATTAGCCATAACGAAAAAAATTAGCGAAATATATTTATCAATCCACATCTTGTATTCATTATTTCATTCTATAGTATGTGTTTCTCTTTTTATTCCCCTATCCTATCCGATCTACTTAGGCGAGTTATCTAGCTACTCCAAGAAACACACTTTTTTAATTCTTCTAACACTCTATCGTCACTTTCTTCTCTCAAAGCATCGAAAGAGGGTCCAAGTAATGGGTTCGTTTCTCTATATTTATGGGAACAATTGAACGGATTTCTAGCCTCTCTTTTGGTAGACAATGGTGCTCTGCGACCATACCAATCAGTTTCAAAGTACCGTACTGCAAACTTGTACTCGCTCTCTTCTAGGTCTTTAAAATACTCACTGCTATTACTAGAGGGAGTAGGTGAATTACCTATGTACTTGACATTCTCTAGTGGATAGCCTAAGGCTTGTTGAAAATGACAGGCTAAAAATCTATGACGTTTGAATTCAAATCCACAAACAGTCACTTTGGAAGGGTATCTACCTGTTTCTTCAAAGAACTTGAGTATCAGAAATAGTACATTCTCAAAAGAATCTCTTGCATATTCTTCCAATTGTACCCGTGAAATCGATTGCGAGGGATGCAGGTTATGCAAGATATTGAGGTATGATTGTGCTTCGCTTAGGTCTATTTCTGACTTAGTTTTGCCTCCAGAAATGACAAGTAATGCCTTAGGATCGCTTTTAACAATATCGTAGGCTTGAAAAAGATGTTCTTTGAAACAGAGGTGGTCTTTCCCTTCGAGTTGGAAAGGGGCTAAGTACCATTCCTTGGGATCGTCACCATTCGTAGCTCCACCTTTCCATATACCGTGACATGGTACTAAAACGAGGTGGTCCATTGCACGAAGTTCAGTGAGAATGTCAAAATGAGATACCTTGAAATGAGAATCAGATTGATGTTAATGCGCAGCGGCTGAATAGACGTTAGATAGCTGATAGATAGTGTAAGGTATGTAAAGAGAGGGTGGCATAGATCCTAGATATAGAGGCCACAAGCAGGATGAACACAGTACCGCACAACGGTCTACTACATGATTGATCTTAGATTCATGTCTCGTATTTACATGTTGATCCACATGTCTAATCTAAACTACGCATGTACTTAAAACACTGGACTAGTCCATTCCAATGACATAACGCAGCTGCAACCACCAATACGTGGAAGATTTGGTGCGAGTGGCCCCAGAGATCAAACGGGCCTGCAGTGGCTCCCTCTTTGTGAGTAAACCGTTCAGGCACTCTTGCAGCATATAACACTGCTCCCCCAATATAGAGAGCACCTTCAAGAACAACCCAAACCAACCCAGCACGAAGACGTGTAACTTCAAGCCCCTGCTGATACCAGCTTACCAAGACAGGCACAGTACCAGAAAGACCAAACACAATGAACATTGCCAGACGAATAGGACGGTATATAGATGATGAGAATTTTGGGTCAAGTGTCATTATAGTGCATGCAGTACCCAACGTTAAAAACATCACGCTAAACCCAACCGCATACAACGGCTCATGATGGTAGGCGAATACCACGATGGATATGAGAGAGCAGGTGATAAGGATGATGATGCCGAAGTAGTCGAGTTGGTTGCCAAATTTCTGTACCGACTGGGAATGGGATTTGATACAGTGAAAGATTGAAGACATGGCAAGGCAAAATGTTGCAGCCGCCCCAAATTGTAAGAAGTTGAGCCATTCCCACAACTTCAATGCTGGTGATGGCAGGAGACACACCTGGAGGTAATAGATAAGAGCCCCCATCAGGACTGCTGAAGGAAGTAAATGACTGTAGATATTCCCAGTTTCATTGTGAACGTAGAAAAGCGACTTGATACTATCCATGTAGCTATCGGTTTGTTTGACGTAGCCAGAAAGGATGTAGTGATTATCCTGTTGCCAGGTTGGGACCTCGTGATAGTGGAATAGACGTCTGACGGAAGCCTTGGGGGTTGCAACGTCGCTGGCGGAAACTGATTCTGAGTCTGAGTCTTCAAGTCTGACCATACTATTGGCGGATGCAACTTCTCTTTTCCTGATAGTCATAGTTAAATGAAAATTAATGTTGATCTTGACTGAATGTGGAGGTGGAAAGTCGCATTTTAGCGACATTGATAGCGTGATGAGACATAAGCAACATCACGAGGATGAGGCTTGCAAGATCTTAAGGAAGCTTAAAGATGGACCACTTGGACACTATGAAGTACTTCATCGAAGTTTAAGCTTGTTTTTGAGCAAGATAGAAGAAGAGGAGAATTGCGTTGATATTCAAGCTCTATAATAATTTAAAAATGACTATGGATGAGCAATCTAAAGGAATGCACTGAACTCATTCATAGCGATTGAATGCTATTTTAGGAGCAGCTTCGAATTTTCAAAGCAGAAGGCTGATTGCTTTCAGATACATGAAGATAAAGAAGATATTTTGCATCAATTGTGATAGCACAATAAGCTAGAAAGTAACATTATCAGTGGGTGATAACTCACCTGGCTGCAACAAGTGAATTCACTTGAACAGAGGTTCAATAGATTCACCGATAGCAGAATATACCCGGAGTTTCTCTGAAATATTCACACTATTATTCCTGCGCTTCAACTGGATCTTTTTGTTGAATATCTCTCCCGTGTAAAAGATTTTCCACTGGCTATCAGCTTTTGCAAACAGACCAACACACCTCTCAAAATACCACTTATTCACAGGGTTGTTCTTCCTAGATCTCCAAACCAATTCATCAGGATTCAGATTCAATACGAGCTTGAAAATGATATCCGCAAGCCCTGGAAGTCCTTGGTTTCGTTTTGCAACTGCAAACTTATCGAGGTATGCAACTTTATTATCCTCAAAATGTTCATATGTAATAAGTGCTCCACCATCATAGTCGCCAACAATAATGATACTGGCTAACTTGTTATCTATTCTGTCAATGTACCTCTCGAGGTCTAGCTTTTTACCAAAGGAGTCTTCTATAAGACCGAAAAACCGCTGTTTATCTACCAACCCATCATCGATGAGATTGGAGAGAGTGAAGGGTTTGGGGTAGTCGTCTGCTTCGAGAACCGTTACAGCTATGCCTTTCTTCAACACAGAAGTAGAAAGCTGTGGCGTACGCTGGAACGCCAGCGGTAACAGCGACGAAATGATCGGTCTATCTGTAAGCACATTATAAATGATAGGATTGAGGTGGTCGTTATTGGTGGCCATGATTTCAGGAGTGGTAATTATTGCTGTGGTGTCATCGTTAGCTGTGATAGAAGTAATCTTCAGAAGGATTTCATCCACAGAGTTTAAGTTCAGAATATGCAAGTCCCGTTCTTCTGGGCTGAGAAATCCAATATATAATTCACTGACGATATCGTTATATTCCTGGGATAAGTTGATTAAAACATGACTTGATTGGTTTCTTTCTATGGATGGAATCCCACCATTCTCATCTACCAATACTACCTTTTCAATCGAAAGCATACCCTTATGAGAGTTCGTAAGCATTTCTTCACATAGGCGTAAAATCAATTCTTCTGAACTCACAAACAGTTGTCCTGCAGTTGCACAATCATAAACAAGCGGCTGAACAACAGGGACAAGTCCTTGGTACATCGGAATGAGTATTTGCTCCAAGCTGTTGATGCAGATACGATCATTTGTGTCTTTATAAAAAAGAGACCGGATGATTCGAGGATGGATATCTTGTAGTCTATTCATAATCCTATTACCCTGCCCTATCAATGCCAATTCGTTGAGCTTGAAGTCGTTGATCAATTCACCGTCGTGGTCTGTCAACACTAATGGACTGACACCCAAATCTATTAATCTTCTAAAGGTCTCTTGGATGCCATCCCAATATTGTGGGCTTATGGTTGATAATTTCATCTTGAAAAGGGCAATTCGGAGTGGGACTTTTTTGATCTTGGTTTCATCATCATTATAAATGTTAGTGAAGGGGTTTTTATACTGTAGGAACCGATTTATAAATAAATTACGCTGGCTTTGTTTGTCTAGGTTTGACTCACTCGACAGAAACTGGGTACCATACTTACCGAAATAGTTCTTTGTTTCTCTTTTTGTGGTAGTAGACTTAAGGATCAGTAGAACAAGGTTTCGCTTGGCATTTGTCTTGAGGTTGTGGAGGTCTATATTTGATGTGAAGTGCTTCGAGAGGTTCTTGGACATGAGTGAGGAAGTGAGATTTTCTCATTTGTGGAGATTAATGGAGTCGTGAGAAGCTGCAACAGTGCTGGAAAAAGGTGTACAAAATCAGATGGAGAGTACTGGCGAAGCAAAATACTTAAAGGATAGAGAACGCCAATTATTCTAGTCAAGGTTAAGAGGGTGGGATCTTGTTAATGAGATTATTTATTATGTAATTAGATAAGAGTAGATTTGATGATGATGCATGAGATGGGATAGGTAGCCCATATAGCCACAACGAGGTATTATAATCCAGACATAGACACGAGTCACTGGAGTGTTAGTCTTACTGTTTTAGGTAGATGCTTCAGTGTTTTGTCGAAGGTCTTTAGCGGTACCTTACCAGAATCATCTACCGAGTGAGAGTGTGTAGGTATCTGCTCTGTATGACAACGTGATTGTTAAACCAGAAACATATGGAGTGGTAGAAGATATGCCAGGATTTGCTAATTTGTCTAAGCAATTTGTGACAATTCTAGGGAGGAAGATGGGATGCCATTAAAGTAAAATTATTCGTCTCTTTCATCATTCCTCCTCCTCCTCCTCCTCGAGGTCTTCTTCGTTCTCCTCCTCTACAGTCTCGTGAATTTCACGCAACTTGTTCATCACACTCAACATGAAGGGCCGTACCTCATTGATTTCTAGCAAACTCAATCCAGTTAAGGTGATGTTACTTTCATTAAGTTCGGTCAACCCTTTTCGAGTTTTGACCTGACGAATCTCTCGAAGATCCTGGAGTACTGAGCGAAGCTGATGTACTGGGTCATGCAAATCGTCAGGGGCCTTGGCCAATAACATATGTGAGAGCTCAATCCAATTGAAAGGAAGAGCACTGAAGTTCAATGGATTCTTGAGTTCTTCGTCGTACTTCTGCTTGAGATAGATCATATTGAGCCAGTCTGGCGCCACTATATTACACTTGCCCTGTGACTTTAAGACTAGGGCCACCCAAACAGGAACGCTCTGACGGTGAAGGGCTTGAAGACGAGGTATTTTGGTCTAGATGTTAGTACGATATTGGGAGGATTATCAGGAGACACATACACCTATGAGGTCGATAGATTGCATTGAGTACCGGGGAAGAATCTGGATGGGTTCATTCTCTGTGAGGTAGCTTATCTCAGACGGTAGGAGATTGTGTTTTAGGACGTTGGGAAGCGACATGACGCGTAGATGAAAAGTTCGCGAGACTCAACTATGTAGATGGACCGAGAGTGTTGATGATTCAGATGAAGCATGAAAGTTAATGTCAAATAAGGTAATGAAGTGTCTACTCGTAGATACATGACATTTATATATATACATTTTGGACGACAGTATCATCCAAGTTCTATAAATTACCGGCAAACCAGCTACCAGGTCTTTTGGGGTGTGGAATTGAATATTTGGTCCCGTTCACATTCCAGTTATCCATACAAATACGTCCACGAACTCCAGCTCAAGCTTATCGTATTCTTGGATTGAATTGATCGTTCCAAAACACTCCACCATGTCTTCCAATAATCTTCCGTCTTGGTACGTTTTCAAGAACTCTTCATCATGACCATTTTTGCGTAGATCCAAGAATGGACGTATCAAGACATCTTTAAACAGATTCAAAAGATACTTCTCCACCTCTATTCCATATCGTCTAACCATAGCATTATCATAGAGCAGGATAAAGCAATTCAACACAAAATAGAACACTTTTTTCCGAAAGTACACCCACTGCTCTTGAAGCTTGATCCACCCCTTACAAACATCGTCAATATCATCTCGTATGCGTGGTTTGAAATCTAAATCAAACATTATCATAAGTCTCAGAAAAAGTCCGTTCAAGTCCTGAACTACTTCTCTCATTATTATCTCTTCATTCTCTCCATCAGCAGCAAAAAGATTGGCAGTATAGTTTTCTTTGACGAAACTCGCTATATCTTCCTGTGTCATAATAAGCTGTGATCCTTTGTGACCATTTGATAACTTCCTTTGCAACGAAGGTAATATGACAGGTTTCAAAAGCACAACAATTGTATTCCAGAACCTAGGAAAATCATTATCTTCGTCTACAGCCACAGGGTTTGCCAGAAGACGCAGTTTAAGAAATTGGTCGGCAGGCATGAAGAGCTTCTTGAGCACTTCACTATCATCAGCGTCTTCTTCTAAGGCGTAATTTGCATCGGTGAATTTGAATACCTGGGCAAATTGGCTATCTGTCACAGTACTATTACTGTTATTCGACGATAAACTGACTGTAGTTCTTGGGATTTGTTCGTCGATCGACTCTATGACAGCCGTGTTACCCGCTGTAGGGGTGTTACGGTGAAAGAGACTGTGGAGGGTCAGCACAGGGGACGAAACTGATGATTTCCTTGTTAATGGCGGAGGCTGAGAGAGCCCCTCTGTTTGTACAGTCAAATCCTTAGCGTTCTTTGGCTTACGCTTATTCATGGCTAGACGGAACACGTTTGAGGGTTTCCTTTCTAGTGGGGCATTCCATTGATCTTCATCAGGGGAAACTGGCTCATCGAGGGTGGAGTTAGATTTGTTCCTGGTGAATAGCCTCGCTAGAGCATTGGGCTTTGACGATACCGAACTTGTAGTTGAAACTGAAGTATTTGTATTTAGCTTTTTGAGGGTGTTAAAACCTACGCTCAGTATGGGAACCTGGGCCGGGTTATTTCGATCTGGCTGTGGCATCGCCTTTGTAGTTAGTTTATTACTGTACAGATTGAAGTGATTTGTGCGAATGCGATAGTGATGTGAGTGAGAAAGAAGAGGCACAAGTGTTTGAGTATCGGAGTCTGAAATAGAGTAGTAAAGGAATAAATCGTAGTAGAAATGCCAATTCTTTGAGATGCTGATTTTTATGGGGGCGGTAAAGGAATCAATACTAGAGATGGTAATAGAAGTAGTTATGATATGAACAAGAATTGAGAGGGAGCCCGCGGCAGCTCTCACGTTCCCTACCACCCTGGGTCGGCCCAATGCGACCTCTTCGCACAAAATGGCCCCATTCGTACCACCCTCTCCCTCCGCTCCGCCATCTATTGTTTACACCAAAACATAAACAAACAGTCGCGAAAACACTTCTTCATCTTCTACCTTACCATGTCCAATCCTTTTGAAGACGACAGTCCGTTCAACGACACTCCGTCGTACCCGAATGCCGCCTTCGTAGAACGCAGCTCTCCAAGACGGTATCGCCCTCTCGAAGCTGACGACGAAGAAGACGAGTTCATGGCATTTCCTCAAAGCACAGCGGAGAGAAGAAGCCCAGATATCTTTACAAGAAGTGGCCGTGTCAACTCCAACTTGAACAAGGTACTTATCAACAACCCTCCTAACTTGCAATTCAACTCTGCTGCACCTACGCCTCGTGGCTCTCCTACACAGACTGCCAGAGCTCAGTTTACACAGCGGGAATCGCCTAAGCGTCAAAGGGAAACAAAAGTTGCAATTGATGATACCCTAGAAATGGAGGATGATGCCGAAAGTATCAATTTGACTGGTTCTCCGAATAGGAACCGGGAACATGGAAGAAGCGTTAATAGTAGCCATAGAAGTGAACGGTTTTTAGAACCTCCTCAACCGATCTTTTCTCCTGAGACTTATGCTGAAGCTAACCCATACGATGATGATGATGATCAGGAGACCATTGGGGGAAGTTACCATGGCTCTAGAGCTAGTGGTCGTGATAGTTACGACTATGATCTGTATCAAAAGGCTCAAGACTTCGAGGATAGATCTTTATATTCTGATTCAACTGCTTATCATTCTCATGCCTCCGATGAATATGGTCCTTCCACTTCGGGTGGTGATAGTGAGTATTTTGGAGCATCAATTGATAATGATATGATGCATAATATCAATGGATACGTTCCAACAAGAGAGAAAACAACTACAAGAAGAAAGGTTAGATTGGTAGACGGTCAATCAGGACACTTGGTATTGGAGAATCCAGTTCCTGAAGAATTGAAAAAAGTCTTGACCAGAACTGAAAGTCCATTTGGTGAGTTCACTAATATGACGTATACTGCTTGTACCTCTGAACCAGATGAATACATCAAAGATGGATTTAGTATGAGGTCTGCAAAATTCAATAGAGAAACGGAATTGGTCATTTGTGTTACCATGTATAACGAAGATGAGTATGCTTTTGCCAGAACCATGCATGCCATTATGAAAAATATTGCTCATTTGTGTAGCAGGAATAAGAGTGCTGTCTGGGGTAAAGACAGTTGGAAAAAGATTCAGGTGATTATTATTGCAGATGGTAGAAACAAGGTGAATGAAAATGTGTTACAGTTATTGACTGCTACCGGTGTATACCAGGGAAATTTGGCCAGACCTTTTGTTAATAATAAGAAAGTCAATGCCCATATTTTCGAGTACACTACGCAGATTTCTATCGATGAAAACTTGAAGTTTAAAGGTGACGAAAAATCATTAGCTCCAGTACAAGTTTTGTTCTGCTTGAAGGAAAAGAATCAAAAGAAAATCAACAGTCATCGTTGGCTTTTCAATGCTTTCTGCCCAATTTTGGACCCTAATGTCGTGGTGTTATTGGATGTCGGAACTAAGCCAGATAATCATGCTATTTATAATCTTTGGAAAGCATTCGACAGAGACTCTAATGTCGCAGGGGCAGCAGGAGAAATCAAAGCTATCAAAGGTAAAGGCTGGATTAATTTGACCAATCCTTTAGTGGCATCACAGAACTTTGAATACAAGATGTCTAATATTTTAGACAAACCATTGGAATCATTGTTTGGCTATATCTCCGTGTTGCCTGGTGCTTTGTCTGCCTATAGATATATTGCATTGACCAACCATGCAGATGGAACGGGTCCATTGCACTCTTATTTCAGAGGTGAGGATTTATTGAACACATCTAAGACACATTCAAATACCAAGACTAATTTCTTCGAAGCTAATATGTATTTAGCGGAAGATAGAATCTTGTGTTGGGAATTGGTATCTAAACGTAACGAAAACTGGGTTTTGAAATTTGTTAAGCTGGCTACTGCTGAAACAGATGTCCCTGAAAGTATTGCCGAATTTTTGTCTCAAAGAAGAAGATGGATTAATGGTGCATTCTTTGCTGCTTTATATGCATTGAAGAACTCTAAGCAAATTTGGTATACAGATCACTCAGTCGCTAGGAAATTCTGGTTCCATGTCGAATTCGTGTACCAGTTTGTTACTTTAGTGTTTTCATTTTTCTCATTGAGTAATTTCTACTTGACGTTCTACTTCTTGACTGGTGCATTGATTGATGAAATTGGTCATAATGGTGGATTCTGGATCTTTACAATCTTCAACTATCTTTGTATCTGTACACTAACCTCGTTGTTTATTGTTTCTATTGGAAATAGACCCCAGGGTTCACGTGGTGTATTTAAAACATTGATAATTCTATTGACCATTTGTGCATTATATGCATTAATCGTCGGTATATTCTTCGTGGTCAATACTATCAGACAATTTGGAATTGGTAATTCAAACGTCTATGTGCTTTCAAGTATTGTTGTATCGTTGTTATCAACCTACGGTTTGTACACATTGATGTCTATCTTGTATTTGGATCCATGGCACATGATCACCTGTTCTATCCAATATTTCCTTATGATTCCTTCATACACTTGTACGTTACAGATCTTTGCTTTCTGTAACACCCATGATGTTTCTTGGGGTACAAAAGGTGATAACAATCCAACAGAAGATCTCTCTAATCAATACATTATCGAGAAGAATGAAGAAGGTGAATTTGAAGCCGTTGTTCTTGATGTTAACATGGATGAGATATATCTAGAGACTTTGTACAATATCCGGGCTAAGAGATCAAGTAAAAAGGTTCTCGGTGCCAACAAGGGTCCTGAGTTGGTCAGCGGAGAAGACTATGCTAAAAATGTTAGAACCAGAGTGGTTTTGACATGGATGCTTTGTAACTTGGTCTTTATTATGACGATGTTGCAAGTGTTCAAAGCTGGTGAAACCAAGTCCAACTACTACTTAGGACTTGTCTTATGGTCTGTTGCAGCTTTGGCTTTAGTCAGAGCCATAGGATCATTTGGATATTTGATTCAAACTTACGCTAGGTTCCTTGTTGAAACCAAGAGCAAGTGGATGCACAAAAGGCAGGGATACAATTTGCCTAATGCCAATAAATTAAATTAGTTAATGCATGTTGTTTTAGTATTTATTAAATGTAGAGATTAACTTTGCTGTTGGATGTGCTGAGCGGTACGAAGTCGAAGAACTTAGGGCGACTCTCGCACTAGTCGCCGTACGCATCGTCAGCCCGTTGGCACGTAAAGCCAACGTTGAAGTTCGCATTTTTCATCCATCGCAAATTTCAATTACACTCAACAACATGGTAGCATTAGAAAGAAAGCGTAAAAGCTCACCAGAATCCAACGGAACCAAGAAACACAAGGCTCTCACCACGTCTCTGTCGAATATTCTTCACTCGTATTCGAGATTGGCTTCTCTCAACTCGATTCCTTCTGCCAGATCAACCCCATTAGATATCTTCGTCTGGGGAACTGGGTCGATGTGTGAGCTTGGATTAGGTCCTAGTGCCAAGAACAAGGAAGTCAAACGCCCTCGTTTGAACCCCTTCCTTACTCCGGATCAGCTTGGTGGGGCCAGACCGGTCGACTTTGCTGTAGGAGGAATGCACACCCTCGTGCTTGATGATAAGAACCAGCTCTGGCTGTGGGGTGGTAATGATAGCGGTGTTTTGGGAAGAGACACCAGCAAAGCCAAGGAACAGCTCAAGGAAGTTGATGGAAATGATAGTGAAGATGACGAGGACGGTGATTTAAATGAAGCAGAAAGTACACCAGGAAAAGTACAACTGTTGCCTGATGCTAAGATTGTTCAATTGTGTGCTACCGACAACCTCAGTGCAGTTTTGTTAGAAACAGGCGAGGTTTATGCATGGGGATGTTTCAGAAACAATGAAGGGCTTTTAGGGTTCTTGAGAGATGAGATCAAAGTGCAAAGACTGCCAATGAAGATTGCAGAATTGAAAAACATCGTGCAACTTGCAGGTGGAAAAGACCATATCTTGGCATTAGACGCCAAGGGGATAGTGTATGCTTGGGGAAATGGCCAGCAGTTTCAATTGGGTAGAAAAGTGTTGGAAAGACACAGATATAGAGCATTAGAACCTAAGCAATTTGGGCTTTATAACATCAAGTATATTGCCAGTGGAGACTTCCATTGTTTTGCAATTGACCACGATGATAATGTCTATGCTTGGGGTTTGAACCAGTTCGGACAATGTGCCTTAACTAATCTGAACGGAGAGTTGGAAGATGGTTCATTAATCACCAGACCAACGTTAATCGAGAGTTTGAGCCAGAAAAACATCGACCAAATTGCTGGTGGGGAGCACCACACGCTTGCATTGACACACGATGGAGATGTTTACGGTTGGGGGAGATACGATATGAAAGAGGTTGGAATCAGCGTAGACAATTTACCAGAAAACACATTTAAAGACCAGCACGGTAAGGTGAGAGCCATTCCAGTCCCTACCAAATTGAAGCTCAATAAAGAGGAGCCTAAATGTAAAGCCATTGGTACAGGATCACACCATTCATTCGCTGTGACCAGCGACGGGGTTGTTTACTCCTGGGGTTTTGCAGACACTTATGGACCCGGATTAGGACCATTGGATGAAGATGTGGACAAGCCTACACGTATTGTTAATACTGCCACCAAGTACCATGACATTTTGTTGGTAGGTGCTGGTGGACAGTTCAGTGTGAGTGGGGGAGTTAAAATTGAAGACGAAGATGCTGGAGAGGATCGCTTGGAGAAGTACGAGGAGATCGAGGAATAGGGGAGAATAACTGCTAATGGTTTAGGAGTGGGGTGAAAGAGGGGGTACTTAAGTGGTAGATTAGAAGAAAAAAAAGTGGGACTCAGAAACATTAAAAAGAAAACACAGAAATAAAAGGATGTGATAATTTTCAGATATTAAAGACATCCACAAATGCTAATACTCGAACTGCCTAGCTGACTTCTCCGGACTTAAAGAACCCGGAGATATCAAAGGCGTAGATGTTTAGGTAGATAATAAAATATTTTATATGTGATATGACGGGCAACCTCTAGGCGAAAGGTATATTAGAAATTGATAAGGCAAACAACCAATAGCAAACAAGACGATCAAATCAAGAACATCGCAACAATCACCGCAACAATTAACGCAACATCCAAACGAAAGGTGGCACCAACTCCACCGTGGGGTTTCTTCGTGGGGGTTTCATGGGGTGGATTTGATTGATAGGGAGAAAATCTCGCACAGAATCCCTGCCGATCCCCCGCTTTTTTCGCAGCTTCTTCGACGCCAACTGATAAATCTTCCACATTGGGGATTTTTACACGCAGATGTGGTTGAAAGAAAGTTGATTTACGGGCGGCTTAATTTGTTCAGTTTTTCTTATTGGTGAGACACCAATACTGCTGTTTTAACGAGATATACAGATGTCATGGTGACATCCAGACGTGTCATGTATCGGAAAAGTAGTATCGATCTCCGCCACAATAGACATATAGCCAAGTAAATGTACCTTGAAATGTTTTCGGAATAATCCTGTTCTTGAAGGGTTACAACATTTTCCTGTGGGGGATGAATCACCTACAGGAACGATGGCCTACAGGAATAATCTTTTGTTGAATTTGTGGGGGTTTGTAATTTATGGTCTAAGGGTTGCATGTCTGGCATTTTAGCTTTTTGTGGGGGATGTTCGACTACATAAACCTCTTATAATTCCATTTCCCATAACATTTTTCAACCGAACAAAATGGACGACGAAATAGTGGATAACGCCAAAAGACAAATCTTCAACGAGAAGCCAGATTTACTGGCTCCCTCAATTCTCCGGTACTTTAAATCGAGAGTACCTACTCTTTTTGACGTTCCATTCAAAAGAGAAAAAAACATCTTTGAGGCTCTTAATCCTATACCCGGCTTAAGAGAAGTTGATAGTTTAGGATGGAATTTTTACTTCCTAGGCTTTTTGGGTTGGACAGTTGATGCAATGGATTTCTTTTGTGTTTCAGCTACAGCTCCACAAATTGCAGCAACTTTAGGGGTTTCCATTTCAGACATCACTTGGGGAATAACCTTAGTGTTGATGCTCAGATCTGTGGGTGCAACTATTTTTGGTCTTCTTTCGGATTATTATGGAAGAAAGTATACTTACATAGCCGTGTGTGTGCTATTTGTGGTCATTGAAATCGGTACAGGATTCGTGCAAACATATAAGCAATTTTTGGGTGTAAGAGCACTTTTTGGAGTGGCTATGGGAGCATTTTATCCCCTTTGTGCAACAACAGCATTAGAGGATCAACCTACCAGAGCTAGAGGTGTTTTATCGGGGCTTTTTTTACCTGGATATAACTTGGGATACAGTCTTGCCATGGCTTTCTTCAGAGCTTTTGAGGATACTTATAAACCAGGCGAAGGATGGAGGAGTTTATTTTGGTTTTCTGCCGGGCCTCCAGTCCTTTTGATAATCTGGCGTCTTTGCTATCCAGAGACCGAAGCATTCAAGAAGTTGAAAGAACAAAAAGCCATTCTTAAACAAAATGATAAAGAAGCTAAAACTGGAATTTACAAGTACTTCGACAAGACCATTTTAACCACCATGAAGACAGAATGGCTTTTGTTCACTTACCTTGTTTTATTGATGGCTGGTTTCAATTTCACCTCACACGGAACCCAGGATTTGTTCAACACCATGCTTACAAAGCAATACAACATTGGCTCAGACTCCAGAACAGTAATGTTGGTCATATCAAATATGGGGGCCATCGTTGGTGGTATATTCTTTGGACAAGTTAACGAATTGCTAGGCAGAAGATTGACGGTCATTATATGTGAATTGACTGCATGTATATTCCTTTATCCGTCGTTTTTCTTCGCTAATAAAGTGACTATCACGGTAGGAAACTTCTTTCTTAGTTTCTGTGTAATGGGTGCGTGGGGTGTAGCACCAATTCATTTACTTGAATTGGTCAATGCTAACCACAGACTGTTTTTGTCTGGTGTTGTCTACCAGTTGGGTAATCTAGCAAGTTCTGCGTCTTCTACCATTGAAGCTCAGCTTGGAACGAGGTTTCCCATTGAGGTTGACGGGGTTGCAGATGCTTATGACTACGGAAAAGTGATGGCCATCTTTTGTGGTGCTGTGTTTGCGTACATGGTGGTGATTGTTTTTGTTGGACCAGAAAGATATCACCGTGATTTGAGTATCCACAGTCAAGAAAACTACGAAGTGCAAGAAAGTGTGATTTCGAGTATTGGATCAAAGGAAAAGGCTGCTCATTCAGAGTATGTTGAAGATGAGAGACGGAGAGAAGGAGAGAGGGTGTAGCGGTATTTATGAGATTAATCAAACAATATTTATTTTTTACATTGGAACGGCGTAGAACTGGGTGTCATGATCAGAGTGTCATTTTAGTGTAATCTGTATAAGCAATTTTTAAGGTAATTGTGTGTACAGGATTACAGGACATATCCAGCAGTATTTTCTGCTCCGATTCAGTTTTTTAAAACTAGGTAGGGAATGGCGTAATAGATTACTTCCCGATATTCTAATTTCTTTCGATGCCTTGATTAGATTGTGAAATGATAAAGACGTTAAAGAGACTGAAATGTAACACAATTCAAAAATTTTATGTTATGGGTGAAATATTCAGTAAGTGAATTTGTACCAAGTTACAGTGGCCGAGTGGTTAAGGCGACACCCTGCTAAGTTATTAGTGGTTAAGGTGTTGCGCATTGCGTGCGCAGGTTCGAATCCTGTCTGTAACGATTTTTTTTTAGTTTTTGGACCGTTCCCCAGTTTGCAGAAGCAAAGCTCTAGAATAACGACTTCTCACTACAGGAGCGGGGCTGATCTAATAGACATTACAAATATGAACGAAGGAGTATTGAAACAGATCCACAGGCGCGATTGATAGGGCGAAGAATCTAGTAAGCATCTGATGCATCAGCAGTGCATCGCCAGTCTCGTGACGACTTGATGCAGCGAAGCAATCACGCTCACACCACCAAGGTCTCACCTACTTGATACACGGTTACCGGCTGTCCACCTATGTAGCAGTTAACTGTACCTGGTTACCGGACTTTGAGATGACGTACCCCACCCTCGGACTTAGACCGCAGCCACTCAGGTTATACTCCGTAGCGGATGTCGCGGTGCAGAAGTTGTGGAGGTTAGCCTCAGCCCGCACAACATTTCCTCCACTCTCGCACCGCACCATACCCTCTCCCCACCATCTGACTCATGCGCGCTAAACTACATCTCAACAATCCCTGCCATGGATCCTACCAACGACCCAAACTTCAAGCGGCCTTCACTCAACCCCAACATTGAACCTCCAGCACCATCACTGGAGATCCCACCTAACGCACCTATCCAGCCGTACGTATTAGCCGACATGGGAGAGCCTGTCGATGCACCAGCACCGCACCCGCTGAAACATAAAATCTTGACCAAACACACAGATCTCGTGGATCTGGAGAGTTCTTCAGATGGTGAACCTACCCCGAGAAATGAGCCAGACACAGGCTCATCATCCAAACCGAGGCCCAAGCAGGGCGACGAAATAGTGAATGCAAATGCAAACGAACCCTACCTGCTCAAAGTTGCTCCTAGCGCCAGTGGTAGCACGGCACTTGTGTCGGACCTCGAGGAAGTGCCTCATGGGATTCAACGCCAGGCCAAAAACATCGCTTCCTATTCCTTCCCTACCCACCGCCTTGCTACCACCGTGGACTCGGGCAAGCACCCACTCGTCATCGTAGCGTGTGGCTCGTTCTCGCCTGTTACGTACCTCCACCTTCGGATGTTTGAGATGGCGCTAGACGCCATAAACGAACAAACGCGGTTCGAGGTGGTGGGCGGATACTATAGTCCGGTGTCGCTGAACTACAAGAAACAGGGTTTAGCGCCTGCCCACCATCGTGTCAGGATGTGCGAGTTGGCCTGTGAAAGGACCAGCCTGTGGCTTATGGTAGACGCCTGGGAAAGTTTACAGGATAAGTATACGCGGACGGCGTTAGTATTGGACCATTTCAACGAAGAAATCAACATCAAACGTGGTGGTATCATCGGTGCTGACGGTGAGAGACGTGGCGTCAAAATCATGCTTTTAGCTGGTGGTGATTTAATTGAGCTGATGGGAGAACCTGACGTGTGGGCGGACCAGGATTTACACCATATCCTCGGAAAGTATGGGTGTTTGATTGTAGAGAGAACTGGAAGTGATGTTCGGAGTTTTTTGTTGAGTCACGATATAATGTATGAGCATAGACGCAACGTGTTGGTGATCAAGCAGTTGATATATAACGACATCTCATCCACGAAGATCCGGTTGTTCATAAGGCGAGGTATGCTGGTTCAGTATTTGTTACCCAATCTGGTAATCCGGTACATTCAGGAGCACAAATTGTATGTGAACGAGACAGAGCCAGTAAAACAGGTAATGGAGAAGCGGGCAGACTAATTCAAGATTGTAATTGGCAGTTTGGATCCAGAGAGAACGAGGTAATAGACAAATCAACTGATAGAAGACTGATTCCAACGAAAACTTCGGACTCTTTCCAAAACTCGGACTTCATTCCGTGCTTACTGTGACTGTTCTACTATTTAGGCCCTCTCGTACCGAATCTAGAACGACTGCGGATTAATTTGTAACAGCATTACAGGCTTCATGGATTCTTCACGCCGAGTTTATGCACTCTATGAATGTCTATTCACTAGATGTCGTCGTTCTAATATCACCCAATCTACCAATGTATAGAATCATTATATAAAGGCAATTACGATCGACGTAGCCCTGACACACACAGAGAAAAAAAGTGAATACGGCTGAACACAAACAACAAATAGTACAACCACTTCTTAATCCTAACTATAGCATATACACCTTGCTAACTTCTTAGCTACCCATATCACCGTCCCAGAACTCAAAATTGGGCACAAAAGTGTTCCACTCTGAGTCCTTATTCATCATAATCTGTTCATGATAAAGTTGACTTGCCAAAGAAGTTTGGCTGTTTTCCAGCTGTGAATCAAATAGAATTCCTTCGTAACCTTTGAAATTGTTCGCTATTTCGTTCATTATTTGTCCCGGATTCTCCGGAGGAGACTCAACCTTAACTCTGGGTTCCGCAACATATCCTTCTGCTTGGCTACCCTCCTCTAAACCACTGCTAGGTTGACCGCGTACTTTATCTAAAAGACTTTCGAGCTCTTGTAATCTCGCACTGTTTTCCATGGCAGTGAAGTTACCTGCCAGCTTCATATAGCCCATCATGTGTTTACCTGTTTCAATCTGCAGGTAGTGCTGGCCTTGAACGCTGTTTATGAGAAGTATCATCAAAGACAGAAATACATACTGGGCGTCCCAGAACCCGAAGGTCAGAATCCAGCCCACATTCTTCAAGTTGGCAAGGATATCGATGCTTGTTTTGGCAGCCACTGTGCATTTGTGTATCACTCGTTTTGTTGTATCGGTTTGTGGGTGAGTGCCTTTGAACATGGCCAATACAAGCGGGCGTGTTGAGATGATCACTGCTTGGTTGAGCCTGAGGTAGAGGTTAGCGTACAATCGGTGTGGTGCACTGAGGACGGTGTCCCGTATCGACGGGGGGATCTGTGACTCAAAGGCGTCCAACTCATCCAAGCATGCAACAATGTTTCGGATGTTGATGAGGCGGGGGTGAATATAGATTTTGGAGATGACTTTGGTGATTATGACTGCTAGGGACACATTCATGGCTAGTATTTGATCGTCAAAACCAGGGTAGCGAGAGGCAGCCATGGCGCTACCACCACCGTTTTCATCATCAATTCCTAACCCTACATCTGTGTATTCGACCAGAATGTGAACAGGCTGCCCTAGTCTTGCCAGCCAAAGCGTATCAAGCACAAAACACAGCCACCATACTCTCCTTCGTTTCTGTCTCTCTACCGCCAGTACCTCCAGGTCCAGCACTTTTTTGTGCAACCCCATCGTCAAACAGTTACGTACTGCAAGCCCATAGAACGAAAAAGCTCCATTTTTTCTATTAAGTCCCTGTTGATAAAATGCCATTAGCAAAAGCTTTTGAATCAACTGCAAAGACGGCGTTTCATAAAAACTGCTAGACATGTTCATGGCTGGCACGAAGAACCGCATTCCTGGTGTATCGCCGTCTGTCAGCTCATTCAAGTACTGTTCTCCCACCGCCAAGATCATCAATAAGTATGAAAGCCAACACTGCTTCTCTTCCGACGACCCCAGGTATGTCTGTTCAATGCGCTCAAACACGTTGTCAGTATCTATGAGGTATAGTTCCCTTCCCAAGAAATCCATCACCTTGTTGACGAGGAATACTGCATAATCTTTATCGGGCAATACCATCATATCAGAAAATGGTCTATTGTCGGGGGTTTCCTCAAGGTAATAGTTCGGTGCAGACTGGGAGGTGCTATTTTTAGAGCTTTGAGGAGATCCTCCAGACCAACTGCTACGCCCATCACCATGACCACCGTTCTCTGAGACCCGAAAGAGAAATGCATTGAGCGAGTTGTCAAAAACCTGGCATGCGGCGGCAGCGTGGTCGGACTGCTCGAAAGGTTGGATGAAATTTAAGTCATTTTTGTCACGACCGTCGTTGTTATCGTGTTGGCCTTCATGTTGGCTGGCATGTTGGATGTCGTTTTGGCCATTGCGTTGGCCCTCATGTTTTCTATCACCACCCGTGGCACTAGTCTTACCACTGTTGTTGGAGGGTCCACGAGACCCCTGAGCCTCTGGACCCAGTTTCGCTCTCAATTCAGCCTCAAGACGCTTTATCCTGGCTTTTATATTTTGGAACTGAGTATCTAGAAGGACAATTCTTTTCTCTCGTTTGGGATAAACACACTCCTTATCCATTTGCTGACATCCTTTACAAGTAGGGCGATCTACAGGTTAGTATTAAAGTTGTAAACCTAAAACAACTGGGATGAATGAGAAAATCGTGAATAGACCCTTAAATCCGAGAAAAAATTGGTCAAACGTACCTTTCGAACAACGCATTTTCTGTGAGCGGCACCTGAGACAAGCCATCTTGGCTCTGCCCATTTCCTTGATGCTCAACGGCTCGAAATCAAGAAGATCTGACATACTGGAGATTAGTAAATATGATTAATGGGTGCGCAAATGTCGGGTGAATCTGTTGAAATGAAGTAAATGTCGGGTGCTTGCAACTTGTGTTTGGGGTGGGTTTTTCAATCAGGGCGCAAAACCCAAATTTATTTTAAGGTTAATTAGTAGCGATGTGATAAAATATTTGTTGGCAAATTGTCAGACATATTGTTAGATCTTCGTAATTGCGCGAGTCGTTTTCAGATTGAAACCGGTACCGGGGGATTGACGTAGAGCATAAGCCATAAAAATTTTATCCTGATTAGGCAATTGGAAGTTTAATTTTTATGGTCGACAAGAGTATCTAAATATAATAAATAAATATATATAACCCAAAAAGATTTGTTAGCCGCTAAGCTGCTATTTATCAGGTTATTTTGATATCTTTTTTGCGCTCTTGGCTTGCGTTCCTCTTTTCGCGCTACGTCTCCCGTCGATTCATTAAGCGATCAATCGGAGACAATCTTGTCTTTTCCTTCCCCACTCGCTTGTTTTACCCCGGGCCCCACCTCAACTCTAAACGCTGAGAATCTGCCCTGCCAGTAGATGTTTTCATTAGCCAAATTACCCTACCGTGCACACACCATTTCACCTGATCTGCGCCCACTGCAATTTAGCCGCTTTAGCCTCCGTATGCCCCCATTCAAAATGTCGTATCTTCGCATTTTCATCTCCAATGAAGCCAACAATCTTGTACGTACCTGGGGACCACACTGTCCATGACGATGATGCGTGGAAAACACTTTTAGATCACTTTGAGATCATCACGTATGATTTTAATACCATTGATGAGTATATGGCAGAATTGAAGAAACCAAACCATGGTAAGATCGGCCATATATCGGCCGTCTTCAGACCATCTTGGTTAAAGGATACTCCGTATTCCAAGCATTTCATCTTCAGGGGTGAAGCAGTCAGGCTTTTGCCTGACCTGGTCAAGATATGTGTCCAATCTGGCCATGGATATGACATCGCAGATATAGATTATCTCACATCTCGAAACATCGTATTTTGTAATTCCCCCGACAGCTGCTCTCGAGCCACTGCTGATATTGGCACGATGCTTGTGCTTAATTCTTTCCGCTACACATCGTATGCCGAACACTGTGTACGGTCCGGAAAGTACTTTGCGTCCCAGGATTTTGCAACAATTTGCGACGACCCAGAAGGTCACACTCTTGGGATTATAGGCTTGGGAGATATAGGGGTATTAGTGGCTAAAACCTGCCAGAGTTTTGGTATGACTACCATATATCACAACAGATCACGTAAGCCAGAACTTGAGAGCCACTTTGATGCTGGATCGATGGTATTCTACCCTCAGTTCAATGAATTTCTTGCACGCTGCGACTGTGTGCTTGTGTTGTGTCCATATACCAAGCAAACACATCACTTGATAAACAAAAGCACGTTCAAAATGATGAAGGACAAAGTCCGGCTCGTCAATATTGCTCGTGGGCCGATAGTGGAACAAGCAGCAGTGATCGATGCTTTGCAGCGAGGACAATTGGTGGGGGCAGGGTTTGATGTTCACGAATTTGAGCCTGAGATAGACCAGAAGTTATTAGAAAACTGGAGGGTG
This sequence comes from Yamadazyma phyllophila, assembly GCA_030571955.1. Lineage (NCBI taxonomy): Eukaryota > Fungi > Ascomycota > Pichiomycetes > Serinales > Debaryomycetaceae > Yamadazyma > Yamadazyma phyllophila. The sequence goes on along the minus strand of JAJLZE010000023.1, from coordinate 43,090 downwards.
ACTTTGTTGCCCCATTGGGGCGTTGTTTCTAGAGCTTCATGGAAAAAGTTTGAGAGAAAGTGTGTAGACAATTTGATGGAGTATTTCTATGGAAACGGGAGACCACAAGCGGTTAATAAGGAGATTTTAGAGAGACAGAAAGAAGAAGATAGAGCCTAAGGAGGTTGTTAGACAAAACGATGGAGAACAGGTGAGAACACTCGGAAGATGACTTAGTAGAAAACGTAATATATAGAAGTAGAAAAATGCAAAATACAGAAGAGATCATAGAAGACAAAACTTTAGAGATACTGATATTTTATATCTCAAGATTGGAAAGAATCGTGGCCTTCAAGGGTCGATATAAAGGAACTCTATCTAATCCAGATCAATTTCTGTCCCATATTCGAAGGGATTTGTCTTTTCCAAGCACCAGTAAGAACCTTCATAAGACAGACCAACAAATACACTAGAGAAATCCAAAGTATGGTGCTGGACAAAAGCATAGTAAAAAGAATCAAGGCGAGGTACGGATCAGCAGTTCGTGAAGAAAATTGAAAAAAAATACGTATATGTAATCACTATAATCCCTCCACAAATCGGTAACGATACACGGCAGGAATTCCTATATTCAATGCAGAGATCTAAGGCCAGGGCTTGGATAATCTAAAATTTGTTTCATACCGGACTCTTCATCTCTATCTCCCCTTATAACTTCGGCCCCTTTGACTTTTCTAACAACTTCACAACCTCTTGTGCCATACCATACAGAAGCTCGTAGCCCATACCTCCCGCACCGTATGCATGTACTATCACTCCTTCCTTTACTTCTTCTCTGTCGACTCTGCTGCCACCCTTTCTTGCCGGACGGAAACCCACGTTTACATGCCTAATATCCAATTCCCCATCAACGAATAACTCAGGAAATAACCTTCTAGCTCGAAGCACTAATGCCTGAGTGTCTTCAGCCCGCGGAGTATCTCTGAGATCTCCCACTTGCTTCGTACCACCAAGTATCACCCCGCCGTCCAACGGCCGGGGAATAACAAAAGTCCACGATCCATCACTGCCCTGGTGAGTGATGGTTTTGTGAAGGTAGCTACATGTCTCTGGGACTCTTACCAAAAGTGTTTGGCCTCTGATTTTAAAACACTCGGTATCATATCCACCATGGTATTGTAGACCCAGCCCAGTACAATTTACTACAGTTGTGGCCCCATGAGCATCAAATACTTGCTGCAAACTTTGAATTTCGGCTCTCACGAACTTCACACCGTGTTTGAACGCTAATTTTTGATACAAGTATCTGAGGTAATGTGGTGAGTTTGTAACCCAAGTTGTGTACTCTGTACCTAAAACACATCCTTGTGGAAGAAGCGATTTGTCAACCAACTTAAAGTTATCCATTTCTTCGCTGTACCCTTTTGCAACCAGAGAGTAAAGTTGGTCCGGTGACTCGAAAAATTCAAGGCCTTGAACAAACTTCACTGAGCTCCAAGGCTCAGTTTTGGCTATTTTTTTGAAGTGATTTTGAGTAGCTCTGGTCAATTTCATTTCTCTTGCTTCAGACTCATTTTTACTGGGGAATGGTCTGAAATGGGCACCTGCCCAAGGTGATGTATATGCTGAATCAAGGGGGTCAGTAGGAAAATGCTTAGCGAGGATAGTGACCGAATAGTCCCTTTCCGAAAGTGCTAGAGCGACTGAAAGGCCGATCACGCCTGCTCCAACTACGACTATCATTCTTATTAAGATTTGAGGACTGCGCGTCAAGGAATCTGAAGACAAAGCTAAGGCATATTATTGCCTTAGCGAGATAACCAACCAGTAGTAGCTTTGTGACCCTGGTGTTCAATATTTACTATTTTTGGCTTTTCGATCAATTGACTTTATGCATTGTGATAAAAGATCGAGATGATATGTAGGTATAAATCAGACATCAAATCAGAACAATTCAGATAATGACCACTACAACACAATGATAAGGCCATGTATTATAACATTTCCGCACAAATGGCTACTCAAGCTACAATTGTTTGTTCTCTAATCTCTACATTCATCAAAATAAATATCATATTAATACTATATTACCACTCTTGGGTCTTGAGGCCGAACTTCAGCTTCTTTGCTCCTTTTATAGGCTTGATAAGTTTACTACCACCCTCTAAGAAAGAATAGATATCTTTTCTTAACTCTTCGTACTTCTGGATGTACTCTTCCTTCTGTAAGGTTAAACCGATATCATCCAATCCATTGACTAAACAGTGTTTTCTAAATTCCTCGATCTCAAAATGTTCAATCAAGACTTCACCAGTTTCTCCGTTTCTAATTTGCTGCTTTGGCAAATCGACAGTCAAGTTCTTTCCAGCACTAGCAACAGGATACAACTTTTCGAGGATTTGGTCCTGAGGGATTCTGATAGGAAGAAGCCCGTTCTTACATGAGTTATTATAGAAGATATCACCGAAAGATGGAGCAATCATACACTTGATACCGAAATCTTTTAATGCCCATGGAGCATGTTCTCTTGAAGATCCACACCCGAAATTGTCACCTGTGACTAATAAGATATCTGCCTTTCTGTAAGGCTCAACATTCAAAACAAAGTCGGTTTCAACATCTTTATTGTTTTCATCTTTCACAAATCTCAACTCATAGAATAAACCGTTTTTTAATCCAGTACGTTTGATAGTCTTCAAGAATTGTTTAGGAATAATAGCATCCGTATCAACGTTTGCCTTATCCAACGGAGCTGTGATACCGGTGAGAACGGTGAACTTCTCCATGCCAACTGCTTCCTCGTTAGCAGGCTTAGCCTCAGCAGCCTTGTGCTTTTTAGCTTCTGGTTCATGAGGAACGTCGTTAAGTTGTTCTTCGATTTCACCTTCGGTTTCGTCTTCAGCTGCCGGTTGTTTTTCGTGTTCGTACACTGCCTTTTGCAATTCCTCATCTTCGTTCTCTCCGATAGCAATAGCAGGCTCATCTACATCCACATAGTCAAACTCACGAATGTCAGTGAAATGCCCTTTGATGGCAGCAGCGGCAGCCATAGCAGGAGACATCAAATGAGTTCTTGAACGTGCACCTTGACGACCTTCGAAATTTCTATTCGATGTAGAAGCACATCTTTCTTCGGGGTCCAAAATATCTGGATTCATACCTAAGCACATAGAGCACCCTGCTTCTCTCCAAAGGAAACCAGCTTTTTCAAAAATCTTATCCAATCCTTCTTTTTCAGCTTGTTCCTTGATCAATCCACTACCAGGCACAACCAACACTTCTTTAACATTGTCAGCCTTCTTATGCCCTTTAGCAACTTTAGCGGCAGCTCTCAAATCTTCAATTCTAGAGTTCGTACATGAACCAATGAAAGCCTTATCAATAGAGATTTTCTTCAACGGCGTGTTTGCCTTTAATCCCTGATACTTTAATGCTCTTTCCATTCCCGCCTTTTTGATTGGATCATCCACTTGAGATGGGTCAGGAACAGATGCGGTGATAGGCAAAGCATCTTGTGGAGAATTTCCCCACGTGATGGTAGGAACAATATCGCTAGCTTTGATATGGATATCTTCATCAAATACAGCTCCTTCATCAGTATGTAAGCTCTTCCAATACTTGACAGCCTTGTCCCATTCACTTCCTTTTGGAGCTAATGGACGGCCCTTGATGTAGTCAAAAGTAACTTGATCTGGCTTGATCATCCCAGCACGAGCACCGGCCTCGATAGCCATATTACAAATAGACATTCTAGCTTCCATGGAGAGATTTTCAATGGCTTTTCCAGCAAATTCAATCACACTACCTGTACCACCTGCAGTACCAATAACTCCGATAACGTGTAAGACTAAATCTTTAGAAGTGATCCCTTCACTTAAATCTCCGTCAATAAGAATTCTCATGTTCTTACTCTTGGCCTGAATAATCGTTTGAGTGGCCAAGACATGTTCGACTTCGGATGTACCAATACCAAATGCCAACAGTCCAAAGGCACCATGAGTCGACGTATGAGAGTCACCACACACAACTGTAGTACCTGGTAGGGTAAATCCTTGCTCTGGACCGACCACATGAACGATACCTTGTCTAGAGTCAGTCATGCCAAAATAAGTAACTCCAAAATCTTTGACGTTCTGTTCTAAAGTTTGAACCTGCAACTTGGAATCTGCTTGGTCGATAAAAGTGTCGACAGATTTGAAGTTTATTCTAGTAGTAGTTGGAATATTATGGTCAACTGTAGCTAAAGTACAGTCTGGTCTTCTGACAGATCTACCGGCATTCTTCAAACCTTCAAAGGCTTGAGGACTGGTAACTTCATGGACAAGATGTCTATCGATGTAGAGAAGATATGATCCACTTTCATCCTTGTGGACAATGTGATTTTCGAATACCTTGTCGTACAAGGTCTTAGCTTGGTTAGTCATTATGGAAATAGGGTGAGGGAAGTTGGAGGTTTTATATTTTTCAATGAAGTGCGGGAAAAAGAAAACGTCCGGTAGCGGGCCGCAAGCGGGGTTCTCTGAAGTGACTGAATGATCAGCCAATGGACGACCGGAAATTTGTAACCCATTCATTGACAGCTTTTGAGCGGTATCGGACGGTTCCTATCACGTGAATAGGAGTTGCGTGAGTCAGTATGAAAGATCCTGAGTCATGATGTCAAGCGATAATCTAGCGGAGGTTCATTCCGGATTGCGTAGTGGAATATCAGATCAGACATGTAAGACAGTGAGTTTCCTCTTGAGTTCGAACATCCAGTGTTTGAGCCATTTCTATTCTGGTTTATAGCAAGCAGTTTTCTTAAATATTGCCCAGATACTACTGTTGGGTACTTTGTCTTCTCTAATAGAGCTCCACGCTTCTGTTCGGCCGTGCTCTCTTGTTTACCTGTTGGATTCTCATTCTCTGCCTCCACTTCCATCAGGTTGTATTCGCATCCAAAATACATATTCACAGTCCTCAAGTCAATCATTATTCGAGCCTTCTATTGCGTGGCCTGTTTAAACATCACGTTCAAGAAAATTATAACCGTCTCTCAATTCTAAACAGTTCACATATACGTCCAGAAGCACTCAAATACGTCAATTTTAAAGCTCAATCAATTTACACCAGAATTAACCTCGATCTTAATATTCATATGCCCCTTGTGAGTCGGTCTTCGCGTGTTCCTAGCTGAATGATCCGTCTATAGGCTATTTTTCCTCGTATTACTCTGTTGTGGTCGATGCTCTATTTCCTCTACTACAACTCAGCTTGACTCTCATCAATATGTTCACGTGACGAACGCGAACAATTTCTTCACTCATGTTACCACCAGGAAGCAGGACATCTAAGATCAAACCCCCACGCAAGAGTATCACCAACTCATCACTCACCTCCAACCAACCGTTTGACTTTGATAAACTGTGGCTGGTTCTCTCTGGGGCAATCACTCAGATTCAAAACAAAAACGTCTCAAACCTTTCCTATGAGCAGCTCTACAGAAAGGCATACACTTTAGTGCTTCACAAATATGGCAATAAACTTTATGAAAAGGTGGCAGAGCTCATCAAAACGCACCTTCTACACAGAAGAGATGTATTGTTAGCTATTTTTGGGAGTCAGTCGTCCTCGTTCATTAATGTGGAAGAAGAATTCATCAAAAGTCTTCTAACTGAATGGGAAGAACATCTCCAGCTGATGAAGTTCATCAGTGACGTGTTGATGTATTTAAATCGTGTATACATCAAAGAACAGAATAAGCTCTTGATATATGACTTGGGTATCAAGTTATATAAAGAATATGTCATCAAGTATAATGATAATGAAGTGGGACAGAAAGTTATCGACATAGTGATTGGTGAGATCCAGAAGAATAGAAGTGGCAGAGTCATATCTACAAAGATGTATATTACCAAAATCGTGTCAATGTTCGAGCTTTTACATGAAGATACTCCGGTTGATACTAGCGTATATGAGAATTATTACCAAAAGCACTTCGAACCAACATTCTTATTGCACTCAGAGCGTTTTTTCAATGACCTCATTGAAAAGTTCTGGTCCTATGGAAGTGCTTTGAAATACCTGACTGAGACTGAACGGTTTTTGGCTGAGGAAATTGATAGAGTCAGTCTCTACTTACCAGAAAGTACAGTTCCGAAACTTGTGGATTTAATGCATAATATTTTGGTCAAACTGCAGTTGGATAGTGTCATAAACTATCCTGTGGATGGCCTTGAATCTGGACTTCAGCCTTTGAAAGAAAGAATCATTGCATCAGATTACCAGCAAGGGCTACCAGACAATGATGACCAATTGGCATTCTTGCGAATCCTTTATGAGTTAAACAGCAAAATAGATCCATCGACTCAATTGTTAAAATCAAAATTGAAAAGCATTATCATCAAAGAAGGTAAACAATTTCCTTTTTTGATAAGAGGATATCTTTCATCATCAGATCAATCCAGTAAGAAGCCTGCCAGTTTGAACTCGCCTGCTTTTGCGAATAAATGGATCTCTTCTATCTTACAATACCAACAAGAGTTTTCAAAAATCGTTAAGGTGTGCTTTAAACACGACTATTCCATGGACCAACAGATTACATCATCTATTCAAGAGTTTATAAATCTCCCTGCTAAGGTCAAAAAGAATAACACTGACCCCAACTTGCTATTGGTTAACCCAGCGGAACTTTTAAGTGTTTACATGGACAACAACATCAAGCAGTTTATGAAACCCAATTCAGCCAGCTCGAGAGACAAAAGTATGACTAATGGCTCGTCTCTATCCAGTGTCGAAGATTTCATTCAAAGGTCAATCCTGTTCCTTCGATTTATTGTGGATAAAGACACTTTTGAAGCTTATTATAAAAACCATTTTGCTAAACGGTTCTTAAACTCCAAGGGGTTCAGCCTGACTGGTAACTTGGGTGTCGATATTGAAGAGCTCATAATATCTAAGTTGAGTGAAGAGTTGGGAACTACTGCATTAGACAGTATCATCAAAATGAATCTAGATATCAAGCTGTCGAGGGAAGTGACGTCAGACTGGAAGAACCATCTTGTTGAAAGAAAAGATAAGTCAATGATAGATATGGATTTGAAGATTTGCAACGTTTCATATTGGCCTAGCTCGATGACGAAAGATTACAAGAAGCTTTCTGGAAAGCACACTTCAAACACCAATGAAACTACGTTTATCTGGCCTCGGCACATCAAGCATACAATCCAGAACTTCGAGGGTTTCTGGGGTGTGGACAAAAAGAACAGCAATAAATCTCTTTACTGGTGTCCCAAGTTTGGCTCTATCGACTTAAGAATTAGCTACCCAAGCAAGACATATGATATCAACCTTCCAACTTATGCAGGTGTTGTTATGCTTCTTTTCGGGCCTAGCCATTCTCTTGATTCTGACCTGCACTTCAGTCCATTCAAGGAAAAAAAACAGTTGAGTTATAAGCAAATACAAGAATTGACTGGAATTCCAGGTATTGAGCTAAAACGCCATCTACAATCTATCGCTGTTGCTTCAAGGCTGAGGCTTTTAACCAAAACCCCTATGTCAAAAGACGTGAAAGACGAAGACATTTTCGAGTTGAACGATAAATTCAAATCGCCCTCAGTAAAAGTCAAAGTGCTCACAGTTTCTGCATCATCGTCTGCTAACGCTAATAAGTCTGACGCCAAAAGATTGGACGAGCTGCAAGATATTGAGTCCTCCATTGTAGAAGGCAGAAAGCATGAGATCAATGCCGCTATAGTAAGAATTCTTAAAAGCAGACAGTCTGTTGTACACAATGAGCTTGTGGCAGAGATTATAAGGCAGCTCCATAACAGATTTCTTCCTAACAATTCACAGATAAAGAAGCATTTGGAGGATCTCATTGAAAAGGAGTATTTGAAGAGAGATGACGAGAACAGAAGCTTATACCATTACATAGCATGAATATATGACATTATAGGAACTTTTTTACCAGTGGTGGTCCATTATGAATACTGATACATGAACCTTATGGGTCTGATGCCTATATAGTTACTTTCAAATTAAGTCTCCTCTTAACTGTCTTCACTTTCCATTTCACTTCTCTCAAATTTACCTAGTCGCGGAAAATCAATAAACCAACTATGTCTTCCAACGATATATTAGATGTGTTGAACATCCAAAGAGACTCAGGGGGGCAGCCTGCTAAGAAGAAGTCAAAGTCTTCTCAGGATGGGGCAGCTTTTTCCAAGCAAACAGGAATGGCCCGTGAGTTGTACAATCTTTTAGGTCCCAATACTCCTGCTGCTAATCTTACAACAAACACCGGTGTAAAAGATAGCTGGAAAACAAAGGCAACCCCTTGGACACGTATGCCTTTCAACCCTAAGAAAAGACGGTCACCTGTTGAGTCTCATGGTGAAGTAACGGAGCCAAAAGACTCGGGTATCGAGTTATACCACTGGGTTCGTGGTTCAAAAGCTCTCTTGGAACAAGAATCTCAAACGGGTCAATATTTTTTCTCCAAATTCAACACAAATGTTGATATACCAGATTTTGTAAACGAAGAGACGTTCAATAAGTATATGGAGGAAATCAAAGAGGTGGAGCAAAAGGAAAGAGAGATGAGAGAAGAAAGAAGAAAGGAGAGGGAAAAACAAAGACAAGAAAAATTGGCTAGGGATAGGGAAAAGGAGCAGAAAAAAGAGAACGGAAAATATAAGGAGAGTACTGAAAAAGCAGCTGAAAAAGCAGCTGAAAAAGTTGAAAAGGTCGAAAAAGAGAAGAACGGAAACACTGAGCAAAATGGTGTCTCGAATCAATCATCTGAAAAGAAGCCTGAAGAACTCCAAGATGCTAGTGAAACTCCCAACCTGTATCCTGAATGGACTTATGAAGAGACTGCATACCTCTTTGAATTGTGTAAATCATTCGAGTTGAAATGGTATATCATTTACGACAGGTACACCTATCCCTACAGATCCTTGGAAGATTTGAAAGAACAGTTTTACAGAATCTGTAAGTATATTTTCATCGATGATTCCAACAGTAATCCGTCCCTCACAGAGGCTCTTGGATCGTTTTCCAAAAGCAAAGAAATAGAGAGAAAACAGTACTTGGAAAGATTGTTGAAAAGAACGCCAGCAGAAATTGCAGAGGAAGAGTCTTTGGTAATTGAGGCCCGCAGATTTGAGCTAGCAGCAAAGAAAATGCTTATGGAAAGATCCAACTTACTAACTTTACTTGATTCTCCTCAAACTTCACAATCTGTACAACAGTATCAGTCTTCTCAAGGCTTGACAAACTTATACAACAATTTGATGATCATGGACAAAAACCAAAAAAGACGACAACTTCAAAACCAGTCGTCTCAGCACAATGATCCTGTACCACCACCCATTCCGCTTGCAGCGTCATCATCTCTTCGTAAAGAGAGAAGTTTCCAAACACACTTGCAGCTGTACTTATCAAGTCTTGTCAAGCAAAGCCAAAATCAGGGCACCAAAGAACCAACGGCCATCCATAGGCTATTGTTGAAACGCCTTACTGCTAAAGAAGAAGAAGCTTTTGGTCTACATTATCATCCTAATGAAAGGCTCACCCCTGGAGTAACCCTCCGGTCTTCGCAAAGGCTTCCAGGTTTACAGCAGAGACAATCGGTGTTGAAGTCGGTCACCAGCGTCTTTACAGAACTTGATATTCCAACCGCTGGTGGAACCTCTTGGAGACCTGTGATGCCCACTAGAAGAACCATGTCAAAATATGATGAGTTGTTAAGAGCAGTGGTGGCGCTCTTAGATGTGAAGAAGGCTAGAGATAAACTAGAGGCCGAAATAGAGTTGATTAGGAGTCAGAGAGGTTTACAATGATGCTTAGTTCCATGTAAGTATTATGATGTTTAGTATGCTAGGTATAATTTATGTTGTAATAATGCTGATCAGTCAAATGCAAATTCGAAGTCGAGGCACTCAAGTGTAGGCCTATGGTCGACAAGAACTCTGATACCATCTAGGTATTGTTTGGGGTTAAATTTTTCCTGATCTGGTTTCAAAAGGGTTTCTTCCAACGGTGCCAACTCCTTGAGACTGTTGGTTATATCGTTCAACGTGAACGAAGAATACAGACGTTTAAGCTCCATCATTTTATCGGTGTTAGGGAGTGTATAGTCAAGTATTTGTTTTTCTATGACTTCAAGAACAAAGGTTTGATCTTTATAGCCATCGTAGATAAAGTATGCCTTGTTTAAAATATTGTATGCTTGACAAAGAGAATTCAATTGATAATTCCGTAACAAAGTCGTAAATCTTCCTCCCCAATGTGAAAAACAGAGGGTCGTCATATCTCCGAGCAGAAGTACGAACTTTGCGAACTCTCTGCTAGAAACGTCAACCTTATGTGTGTCTATTTCCTTCAAGAAATAGTCCATGAGAATAGATATGAGCATCCAGAAATTGGTTTGGTTATGAATAATAGCCTTCATGTATATGCTAGTAAGGTGAAACAAAGGGCTCAAATTTCCATCTTCTGTGTACTGATCAAGTGTCAAAACAACATCCTTTTGGTACACTATGGAAGAAACTAACTCTTTGTGCAAGAAGGACAATTGGTCTATGTTACTTAAAGATTTCCATCTCATCTGGTTGGTAGATTTGGGTGTCAAGTCCAATTTGTATACTAATTCTTGGTAGACTGGTAAGCTCCCGATGATATCCGGAGCATGAGAGTGGAGAAACTCTGTGTGTTTCTTACAGAACTCAACAAATTTGGAAGACTTGAAGTACTTATCGTATTCTTCATTCAAAGTCACCATGAATATCTGTAAAAGATCCAGCTTTTTCTGATTCAGTGAGTTTGCAGATAGGATGTTAGAAAGTATGGTGGATACAATAGATGTTCTGTTTGTGCTTAGCTCTACTGTAGTTATTTTTCCCGACAAGTGAAACCTTTTAAATTCTAGCAAAGGAACATTCAATTTCCGGAGTGCATTTAATACGTCCGAGACATACTTGGAAGGATGAAATTTAGCAAGTTGCTTAAGAAGAGTTTCGATAATGATATCCATATGCTGAGAGGTGTTCTCTTGCAAAATGAGGGAGTAAACCTTTAACGAGAACATATCCCTCAGGTAAGAATTCCCCATGTACGGCAATTCCTGGTAAATAATTTTGTTCCAATTTTGGTCACAAATTGACGTTAAACCTACCCATAGATGAAAACTTCTCTCCACGAGAGCTACTATTCGCTCCTCTCTGATCCTTGTTTTCATAGGAAAACCTCCCATCTTTTGGCTGATGAAAGAACGAATTTGCTCTATCAAAGGTAGCGCAATTTGAGGATGTTTGCTGAGATCAACCCCTTCACTGAGTAGAATTCGGACAGCAGTATCTGCCAAGTCAATAACTCTTGACACAACGTCATCGTGAAACTCCCGAAAAGACAACTTGTGTAAAACTTCGAGGAACCCAAGTGCTGGTAGGTAATTGATATGGTTGGGATACCGGTCAAACTGGAACAGCTTCCGGACACAGATAGTGATTTGTACAAGGAGTTTCGAAACCCCAGGAACTGTTAGATAAAGCCGTGCGACTTGTGAAAGAAGTATGGCAAAGGATTCTAAGGGTAGAAGTTGGCCCTTCGTAATTAATATCTCAGAATAGTTCCTAAGGTGTTGGATAGCCAACAGATAAATATCGAGATCGTTTGAACTTATCACCAGGCTTATCAAGCCATCAACCGAAGCATTCTGGCCCAATGATGATATTTGGGCCAATAGGGTAATAAGGTTGAACCTGTTTACAAAAGCAACCTGGTGTTTTTTTCCTTTGTCATACTTGAAATTGCTCGAAATCAAGAGTTTCATTGCCAATCGTTTACTTGCAGTATCACTGGTCAAAGAAGAAACATAATAGTATAAAAATTGTAAGAAGTACTCGAAAAAGGTGCTGTTAGGGATATCGTTTATGGTATGAATCCTCGATAAAACAATAGGATGTAATGGTTCATCTTCAAAATTGAAAAATCTTCTCGTTGTGATTGAAGAGTACAATTTCAATATCAACTTTTCTTGGAGGGGCCAAGACTTTCTCTGGCTCAATAAGAAGCACACATCTAGAAAGTCTCTGTAAAAAGTACTAGAAGTACAGTTTTGTGCCACGTCATATAATTCATAGAAGCAATTCCAGTTATATTCCCTCAGGGGTAATCTGTTGCTTATATAAAAGAGACCCTCTAAACAAGTGTCTACTCTTTTAGAATCGGATCTTTTGATGGTAACAGAAATACTCTGCCAGAACATCTTCATGTCCCAAGACAATAGTTGAAACATGAACTCGTACTGTTCCTGAATGTCTATATCCAGCTCATCGTCTAGATCCAAATGTATTCTATCGAACATATTCATCCATAGATACCCACAGTAATTCAAAAACTCTACCTTCATGTCATCATGGACGTCTGAGTACCGCTTTTCGAGCTGCATCATCACATAGTAAAGTAGGAGCAGAACCTGAAGTTCTGGCGTAATATTGGTATCTGAGCCCATTTTAATAAGCTTTTTTAAAATCTGTTTAAGATATTTCCACGCTGTATCGCTGGATTTCTCCTGTAAAGTAAGATTCCATGACAATAAAACTCCTAGTGCTTCTGATATATCTGTAGATGCAATTCGAATGCTCAATTCTCTGCTTATAGCACTCAATAGCTTATTCGCATTCTGCTTGGACTCCTCCTTAGTTACAAGATCAAAAGCGTACCTATTACCATCGAAAATGGCGACCAATGATGATGTTCTCAGATACCTATAATGACCTTCATTCAAAAGATGGAGCTGAGAAATGTCCATACCATATCTTGGTTTATTTCGGTAAGTCTGGGGTCGAGTCCTCAATTGTTTCTGGAACCTGCTTGGTCTGATGAATTTTACGGTGCTTTCAGCTTCTATGGTGTTGGAGAATACACTAGGTCCTTTTTTATAATAACTGTTAATATGAGGTTGTCGATAGCCCTGAGCCTCGTCCTTTTGAATATTCCTTTCCACGCTTTCTTTGCGTGTGTCAAATAACTCACAAACTTTTCTGTCGCCAGTGGCCTTGATGTCTGTGCCTATTTCTGTAGCTGAATTTGTACCTGTGGTATCTACAATCTTTCCACTGTCCCTGCTTGTTTCTTTAGCCTTTGAATATTCGACGGGAGGGCTTGATATGTTCTTTGACTTAAAACTTGTCTTCGATCTGGCTGACTTCAAGACACCAAAGGGTCTAGTCTTTAAAGGCTTGGCTGTTCCCTTTTTAGCAATTTTTCTCTTCCTCCGAACTCTTTGTGATCCTACCATCCTGTTCTTGGAGCCTCCACTTGTTCTTGGAGTTCTTACGATATCGGGATCGATTTCACTAGTATCTTTCAAATAGGATGATAGGTGAATTGTCGGTTTACTACGTTTGGAGTGTTCCTCTGGTACGTCCAATTGCATTCCATCCCCCTTTTCCTCGTTGAACTCTGTAGTTCCCTTTTTGGGTTTACCATTCTGCTCACTGGTGGTTTCAGTGGAGAAAGAAGGGATCTGGAAGTTATACGTGACCAGTTCCTCTTCACTTTCGGATGATCCAGAAACATGGTTGTTATACCTATCATCTAGCGCATGGCTTGCCTCCATAATTTGGTCTAAGTCATTGTATCTTTCTTTGTTATCAAGTGCAAGATACTCTTCACCTATATCAATCAGTTCTTCAGTATCGAGTAAATCTTTGTATAAATCAGCTTCATTGATAAACTGGGAGCGTATCTTAGACGAGCCTGTCTTTTTAATGGCCAAACCTTTCCGCTTTTCCTGTTCCATGCGTTTGTTCTTATTGGCTCTTGTATTCCCCTTCCATATATCTAGGCGCTTGGCAGACTCTGGAAGAACTCCATGAAGCACGTTTCTTTCTTTTCTCACACGTCCACCGACTCTTACAATTAAATCTTGACTACCTGTATTATTTGTTTGGTTTGTGTCGGTTTCCTCTGCTGCTCTTTCAGGACCCCTAGCCATATCCAACTCTTCAAAATCTATTAAGGAAACATCTGAATTGTTTTCTATTTCATCTGAAATGTCCGTATCATCTGAGTCATCTATGACAGCACTCCTATGTCTTGGTGCTCCTATAGAGTCATCGGAATCATGATCTGAAGGGTATGCAAATGGGTCGAATTCCTTCGGCTCAGAATTTTGGTCTACTCTATCTTGTTCGAAAACTTTCGGCGAACCATCTGGATCAGGGACGTCAGGATCTGATTGTGAATATGAACCATTGTGTGTGTTAGGGTTTGCTCTGCCCAAAAACCTGTAAAAACTCTTAGACTTGTATCTTTCTTCTTTGGGGTGTTTATTCTTTTTAGATAAGTATTGTTGATTTAAGAATCTTAGCATGCTTTCCATATCTGGATTCTCTTCATATACATCATTCAAATAATCCACACTTGCAAGATCAAGCCAGTGAGCTTGATCTGCCAAGTATGGATGTGTACTGGCAAACGTCCTCTTTCGGAGACCATACCTCGGTCTTCCGTTGACTACTGCTAATGGCATGATTGACAGAAGGGCATTTTCTATATCATCATTTTCATTTTCAATTGGTAACCTGTCTGTATTATTATCTAGTAAGGATGCGTATTTCGAACCGTTGATTTTAGACACAACTAGATCCCGTTCTTCCTGCGATAGTCTTGAGATCTGATTCTGGAGTCGTTCTCGGGATATTGAATGAATCGGTAGAAGACTGTATTCCCCTTCCGAGTCAGAGACATGGTCTATCATTATATCATAATAGTTTTTCAGACGCGATTGAGTGCTGCGAAATTCTGGAGAAAGATGTTGCAAGAGGTTTTTTTTTGGAAACACAATTGAGATGGCAAGTGGTAACCCTACTGTACTTTGGTAAATGTGTATACAAAAGAAATCTCAAAGGAAATCATACAGCAACAAGGAGATTCACTGAACTAGGGAGAGCATCTAATGCATCAATGGTGATTTTAGAGGTAATTAATATAATGACCCAGCTGGGGTAGAGTAGAAGCATTAGCAACTACGGACACAGTACTTTGACTCCGTTAACGAAAATTAGACAGTATCGGTACTAAAGTGTGATGCTTCACCCATGCAGTCACTATCACTTGTTTTGTGATTAATGTACTGCATGACTATGTAAGAAGACCTTTTATAGACTGAACGAAATAAGTAAGAGAACAGTCAATTTACACCGAAGTTAACTAAGTTGCAAAATAAATCAGGTGAAGCAGGCCTCTGCAGTACACCAACACTAAATAAATCTCAAAATGCTTAATAAAGCGTCGCGAAAATTTCAAACTCATCACCATGGATAACAGGAAGATTTACAAGAAACAGAGAAGAGATAAAAAGAATCTCATATCCAAAGTAACAAGGTTTGTGTCCTCGTTCTGGAGTACCTCAGATGAAGTGACTCCACAGCCAGCTCCTTCCACTCCGTCTGCTGCTCCTCAACAACAAGGAGCCGTCTCATTTGCTACACCACAATCCAAACCTCTTCCAATCGAGGGTGAAAAGACCCCCAATGTATTGCTTTCGGAGTTCTTTCAACAGAAAGGAAGTTCTTCATTGACACCTGTTGAGTACCAGGGTGTAATTTCTTTACTCTCTCAATCCCAGCAAAAGTCAAACAGCGGAGTATTGTCTCCTGTGATGCCAGGAGCCTTCACGAGGTATGAGAGTCCAGCTAACCGTGTAACATCACCTGATAAGCCTGTGAATGAGTCTTTAATTGAATCAACGCCTTCGCAACAGAAGCTATTGAGAGACCCTCAATTTACCAAAGAGTCAAGTCCTCAGGCTTTCGCTACTCCGGAATACAAGCACACTTATAGCAGACCATCTTCTTCTGTCAAGAAAAGCGTGCCATCCATCAAAAGAGTGTACCAGTTTTCTGGATTACCTTCGCCTTACAGAACCAAGATAAAGGCCCCTGTTTTAGCATCCAGTAAGAAGAGTCGTCAAATTGGTAATACAAGCACAGACAAATCACCACACCCGAAACCTTTAAACAAGGCTGCTACCACCTTGCTTTCGGTCTTAGATAATAGCAAAAGTAATCTGGATTACATCCTGCAATTTTTAAACCCCTATGTTGGTAAGTCTTCCGTTGCAAGAAGACAACAAACTTTAACAGCCGATGCGATTAATTCTTCCATCATGTTTGATAAGGCTACTGACTTGCCAGAAACTATATCCAACAGTTCTATCACTACCCCAGCGGCAGAAACAGCTACGGACGCCAGCAATGTAGCAAATGTAGCTGACTCGTGCTCTGCTTCAGAGAGCATCGAAGGAGCTGCTTCCAAACTATCTGTTGTAAGGGCTCCCGTCGGTCCAAAAATTACGTTACCTGTTTCTTCTGTGTCAAGTACTGTTCCACAAACGACTACTCCGGAGGATAAAACAATAGAAAGAAGCAAGAATGAAGGTGCTGAGGCCCCTCATATTCCTGTAAAGGATACACCAATCGACAAGCAAATTTTTGCATTCGGCAAGTCTCTGCCATCCCAGAAACCGGTATCCCAATCCGAAAAGTCTAAAACATCTGAAGGGATAAAGGCTATAGTTAATCCAATCGAAAATTCAACGTTTGCATTTGGTGATGCCTCAACATCTAAGGGATCTTCTGTTGGTAGAACTTCAGAGACTTCGGGTGTCACTCCAGCGTTTTCCTTCGCAACTCAGTTGCATTCATCATACACCACCCCTCTTGGTTCTGATTCACATAACTCGAAAACCCAAACTTCTAATGGATGTCAATCCAATACTGATACCTTCAGTTTTCCACAACTTGAACCCAAAGCGGTGCTGCTCGACTCTTCTAAAGTCGACAAGTTCAGAAGTCTTTTCTCATTCAATTTATAGCATGTGTACTTTGATTAATAAATAAAAGAAAGTCATTTAATAATGAGTGGCTTCACTATTTCACACTACGTAAGAATTTACCAGTCACAGAGAAATTCCAATGATTCTTGTAGGTTGAGCCCTTGCAATAACTGTGTTTATCGTTGATGGAAGTACTTTAAACATTGGGGTGGTATTTCGTCATCTGCATGTAGAGGAATGGTCGTATAAAAATGTAAATACACTTTGTATTTCATCTTCTTCGCTCTCTTGCCCTGCTTTCAGGGACGCCAAATTCTAATTACTGCCCTCTGATTTTGTCGTAATCGACTCCTTGCATTGCTGACTCGAATACTCTTGTCTGACTCTTGCGTTGACAATCGAAAAGGCAGTGTAACACGATGGGTATCCAACCCCATTACAACACTTGTTACTGCTGAACTCGTATCATCAGCGAATTCTATGCCAAGTCTATGCCAAGTCTATGCCAATTCCATGCTATTTCTACTGTAGATTCCATGCCAATTCTGTGTCAATTCTGTGTCAATTCTGTGTCAATTCTATGTCAATTCTATGCCAATTCTATGTCAATTCTATGCCAATTCTGTGTCAATTCTGATTACGAGTAGTACTGATAACTCGTCTTATTTCAGTACTGTAAATTCATTATAATTCACTATAATTCAGTACGTTGATTCGATTCTTAGTTAGTATGAGTATCCAGTTCTCTGGTTTATCTTGTTGATTCAGTGCTGTGATAATACTGTATTCATTGTCATTTCAATACTCATCAATCAATGCTGAACTCGTATCGGAGGTTCGCTGATATACATGAGATCATACAATATTCATACAAGTCCTTGAGAGTCTGTTTTAGCTAAAATCCGATGGCTTCGTGAACCGTCTCCAAATAGCGCCCACATTGGAGGCACTGAATAATGTATTTTCCACACAGTCTTGTTTTGTTACAAGAAGAACTATATTCAAGACCGAACAAGGCAACCCTTTAGTTTAGTCGTAAGAGCAAATTGCTAACTACGTTATACGCAACCTCAGTATTTAATTTATTAGAGTGCTGCCGTCTTATCTTTTGATTTCATAATGGGCCAGTAAGGAAAACTTTTCAATGCGAGATATCTCTGGCAAGAGTTTCATTCCAAGAACTCGATGCCACTCAATTGGATAACTCAATTGGGCCTCAAAGTAGTAATAAACTTCAAGGAAATCGTTAAGTTTTTAATAGAAATGTACCTCGCTTCATATAAATATTGTGGTGATAACCGCTATTTTGTCACCTTTTTCTTCTTGCAATGCTCTCGGCTAACGCAAGGATTTCCTAAATCTCTCCTACACCAATGCCGTCGCCAAAATTCACCACATCGCACTCGCAATACGATCGTAAATTTGTTTTTATTGATCTCGTATGACTGAACTCAACTCGGTATTACTCGTGGGGGGCTCTGGATTCCTTGGTCTCCATTTGGTGGAACAGTTCTCAAAACATTGCCCAGCAACAGAGATCCATGTTTTTGACATCCGCCCAATTTCTGACGAACTATCAAGCTATTTCACTTTCGACCCTTCTGAAGTCAAATTTCACAAAGGTGACTTGACTTCGCTGGACGACGTGTCAACCGCGATTAAGGCTTCCAAATGTGATGTGATCGTTCACTCTGCTTCTCCAGTCCATGGCCAATCTGAGTCTCTTTATCAGAAAGTTAATGTAGATGGCACCCTCAATTTGATTAAAGTTGCCAAGGAGCTAAAGGTAAAGGCTTTGGTATATACTTCTTCTGCTGGTGTGATTTTCAATGGGGAAGATATTAAGAACGGAAATGAAACCTGGCCATACCCCGAGAACCATATGGATCCTTATAACAAAACTAAGGAAATTGCAGAAAGGAGTGTCATGAAAGCAAATGATTCAAACGGTTTATTGACCGTGTGTTTAAGACCTGCTGGAATTTTTGGCCCTGGTGATAGACAATTGGTTCCTGGACTCAGAGCGGTAGCGCAGAGAGGGCAATTCAAGTTCCAAATTGGTGATAACAACAATCTTTTTGATTGGACATTTGTGGGTAATGTAGCTGATGCACATGTTTTAGCAGCCCAAAAGATCTTAGTCCCCAAAACAGCTGCTAAGATAGCGGGTGAAACCTTTTTTATCACTAATGATCAACCTTGCTACTTTTGGACATTGGCTAGAGCATGCTGGAAAGCAGATGGGTATGTTGCCGACAAAAATATTGTTATCAGCAGACCACTTGGGATTATTATTGGGTTTATAAGTCAGAATATCGCTAAACTCACAGGTAAAACTGGTGGTTTGAGCGTTTTTAATGTCAAGATTTCCAGTGCATTCCGTTATCATGATATCACCAAAGCAAAGACGCTCTTGGAATACAAGCCTGCAGTTGATATTGCCAGTGGTATCAAATACACTTTAGAGTGGATGAATGAGCTGAAGTGAAAGCCCTTACTGTTAAACATTAAATAAAAGTTAGATTTACTGGGCGACACAGAGTTTGTATAAATAGTTACCTATATTGTGCTTACACTACGCAGTGTAATTAACAACAAGGAATATCAAACTACCTAAACTAAACCAGGAGGGAAGGCCCGTTGCTTCTCTAATAGAAATTGAACCCAGTTTTGTAGCCGTGATTTTAACAGATATATTGCTGAGATCTGCTACGTCATCCATATTCTCGGCATCTTTTGGCTCTGTGTTTCCTTCTCTTTGTAGAACAGGGTTCGACTTTTCGACAGAGACCTGCTCCAGGTATTCATCATTTAATGATTGAACAATTTCTTCTTGAGCAGGATTTTTGGATGAAAGCTTGGACTTGAGGATCACAGAATCCTCATTGAATTTACGCTTAATCCCATCTCCTTCTACGTTGTTTTCGGATGCTTTCGTCTTTTGTGGAAGTCCATCATCTTTTCTAAATGGTAAAGAACATGCATTGATTTCGTTTAAAGGG
This sequence comes from Yamadazyma phyllophila, assembly GCA_030571955.1. Lineage (NCBI taxonomy): Eukaryota > Fungi > Ascomycota > Pichiomycetes > Serinales > Debaryomycetaceae > Yamadazyma > Yamadazyma phyllophila. The sequence continues at coordinate 23,278 of JAJLZE010000023.1, read as the reverse complement.
GTACAGTCCTCGAACAAAACCGTCAAAAAGTTATTGGAAGGATTTCCTGGGCACAAGTTAAAGCATTCCGGTCTCATGCTCTGTAAAGCACAACATTCGCATGCCAAATCGTCAGCTTTACAATCATCTAATCTCTTTAAAACATCGTTACAACAAGAAGATAATTGAACAAGATCTGAGGCTGAGCACTTTTGTTGGGACCTTGGATGAGGGTTTACGTAAGTTCCAAACTCGTTGTATTTTTCACACAAGCTGTAACACACTAAAAGTAGTTCTAATAACAATATTGTCAACATCGTCTAGTGTTTGTAAATTTGCAGCATTTTTGCAGTCGCACCTATATCATGCAACATACGCGTACTGAAATATGGCCAAAACTTAATCTTCTCGGTTATCAAAAATTTGGGCCCATTGTTGAGATCCAAGAGCTGTATTCTATTAATCCAGGAATAAAGGTGGGTCACCGCTTCGCCAACTCATCCATTATCTGAAGGGCACTGTTCAAAGAAACGTCGTGCGCCTTTCGTGTTCTATTCGTGTATAATTGTCAAAATGTTTGCTATTTTTGCTATTCTTGAGGCTTTGTGCTAAAGCGTATTTATGCAGCGATTGGCTTTGAACACAAAGCCATCAATGTCTTGATTTAAGCTGATATCTCAAAAGCTATGTGCTCAAAAGATTCGTACTACCTAGCACCAGGACTCGTCAACTTCTTCATGTTCGTCAATAGCCAAACTTTGTAATAAATTACATCGCCCCTTCATTTCAGTAGCCGAGTCTCCTTTTTCATATGTACCTGCATGGAATGTTTATTATAGCAAGTTATTTCGCATGCAAATTTTCCCCTTACGGTAGGACAGACGTTATTGTACAGGCATACGATTTCTGGCACTTGCAACTTAAGTTCAGAGATCAAAATGAGCTTGAAGTTTCCTTTAACACTATTGGGCGAGACTCAAAAGTTACGTGAATTACCAGAGTTCAAACAAATTATAGCCCACATTCACTTTGAGTTGGGCGTTTCGTGTTTTATGTGTACAAATTTGATTATTGATGATATCTTGAAAAAATATATAAATAAATCCCAGCTGCATACCATTTTTTTTTGCTTGTCAAAAATCTGGGCTTTATCTGACACATTGACATATTACAGTCTATCGTTAAAATGCTAAGAAATTACTCCTTCGTTTTCTTGTTATTTTTGAGCTTGTTCAACTTCATTGCTGCTGAAGACTTACCTGAAATCGAAGTCGTTGGGAACAAGTTTTTCTTCTCTAACAATGGCTCTCAGTTCTTGATGCGTGGTATTGCCTACCAAGAAAACCCTTTGAACGGATCTTCTGAAACCTCAGATAATATTAAAGATCCTTTAGCTGATGCTGATGCTTGTAAGAGAGACGCCAAATTATTCCAAGAATCCAACACCAATACTTTGAGAGTTTACGCTGTGAACACCAGTTTGGACCACGATGACTGTATGAAGATTTTCAACGATGCCGGAATTTATATCATTGCTGACTTGTCGGAACCAAAGAAGTCTATCAACAGAAACAGTCCCGAGTGGAATCTTGATTTGTACAAAAGATATACTGATGTTGTTGACATGTTTTCGAACTACTCTAATGTTTTGGGTTTCTTCGCTGGTAATGAAGTCAGTAACAATAAGAGTAACACAGACGCGTCTGCTTTTGTTAAGGCTGCAGTTAGAGATACCAAAAAATACATCTCAGATAAGAAGTACAGAACAATTCCCGTGGGATACTCTTCTAATGACGATGAAGACATCAGAGTTGCTATTGCAGATTACTTTGCCTGTGGTGAAATTGAGGAAAGAGCTGATTTCTTTGGTATCAATATGTATGAGTGGTGTGGTGATTCAACTTTCAAATCTTCTGGTTACGAAGCACGTACTGAGGAGTATAAGAACTTGACTATCCCCGTATTCTTCTCCGAGTATGGTTGTAACAGTAAGAGACCAAGAAAATTCTCTGAGATCGGCACCCTTTATAGTGATGAAATGACTGACGTGTGGTCTGGAGGTATCGTTTACATGTACTTCGAAGAAGACAACAAATACGGTTTGGTCTCTATTGATGGTGACGATGTCAAGACGTTAGATGACTTCAAATACTATTCTTCTCAGATGAATAAGATTTCTCCATCGTTAGCCAAATCTTCGGAAGCTTCTGACTCGGCTTCGACTCTAGAATGTCCAACATCTGCTCCGACCTGGAAAGCTTCTAAGAAATTGCCTCCCACTCCCGACAAAGACGTCTGTGACTGTATGGCTGACACTTTGGCATGTGTTGTTGCTGATGATGTGGATACTGAAGATTATGGTGATTTGTACGGTTACATTTGCTCCAAGATTAAATGCGATGACATTAACAGTGATGCCGAAAAGGGTAATTATGGCGATTATGCTTTCTGTTCCGATAAAGATAAGTTGTCATACGTCTTAAATGCTTACTACAAAGACCAAGATGAAAACAAGTCTGCTTGTGATTTCAAGGGCTCTGCATCTATAAATAAAAGTGCAAAGACTGATAAGACGTGCTCCTCGAAGGCTTCTGGTTCTGGTTCAGGCTCTGGTTCAGGCTCTGGTTCAAGCAGTGGCTCTTCTGGTACCTCTGACTCTGATGATTCTGGTTCCTCTAGCAGTAAAAAATCATCGGCCGTTGTTTCTGTAGGACAATGGTCTGTTGGTCAATTGATTGGATTGACAGCCATAACCACTGCTTTCATTGGTGGTGCATCTTTTATCTTGTTTGATTAAATTATATAGTACGTCTATATTGAAGTTCATCTATGTAAAGGTTCAGTTCGTAATCATGAAAATCTCATTAAGAAGCTTCGGATCCATTACGGAAGCCTTCTTCTGTTTGATATATTTGGAACGAGCAGACAATCGGTTGGCTATTTTATGATTCTCTTTAACATCTTCAGTCGATATCTTTTCGTCTTTTGATTCCTTCTTACTGTCAGGTGCCACTTCATGTTTTGGCTTCTTGTCCGTTTTCCCCTTCTTTTCTTTCCTATTTTTCTTGTTATGTTTCAGTGGTTTACACTTTTTTTCCTTCTTTTTTTTTTTGTCTTTTCTGTCTTTCTTAATTTCCCTATCCTTCTGGTCTTTCTTATTGGTCTTCTCCTTTTTCCTGGATTTCAGCTCTTCCTTATCGGTGAATCTCTTACGTTTCTTGTATGACTGCCCCTCCTTGTCAAGGCTGTCCTGATCGCCATGAATAAGTGACTTTGAGTCGGAGTCCCAAGTGCTTTTCAAAACGTCACCTCTGACAAACTGCACACCCAACTTACCATTGATTATCTTATCTTTTCTCTGCCTATCTAGCTCTTTGTCTATTTGCTTTTCCTTTCCATTCAATCTACCCAATATCCTCTGAAATGCATCCAACCCATGCGTGTCATCACTGTCCAAAGGGTCTTCGCTCTTCTTCTTGAGTTTAGCACCAAGTCCGGTGTTGTCTGATTTGATAGAAACTTTAACATGCGACGTGACAGCATGTTGAACAAGACCCAAACCGGAACCTGGTTTCCATCCAAATTTTTCTAAATGTTTATGACCGAACCTCTCAGTATTATTAGACCAATTAGTGTTTCTTGGATCTAACCCAAATCTCTGTTTAACCTTTGTACCTGCAAGTCCCATCAGACGCTTATAAAAAAAAATTTGAGATGCGATTAAAGTAATAATTGTTAGTGCGGCATTAATCTTAGGCTTAATATACTACAACATGCGTCTGATCAAAAATAAAGGAAATAGGTGTCAAAGTCCTTCCTTTTATTAGAATGATTGTTTCGGTTAAGTTGACCATATGGAGCGTCGAACTTGGAGTCTACACGAGTCAGCTCGTAGTAAGTTACCTATTGACAATATACACTATAGTATTATCCAAGGATCGTGAACCATTTATCGTTAACCCAGTAATCGTCGAACTCCCCTTTACGTAAGCACTTACTTTGCACAAGCCATTGTAACACTTGGCCAAGATCGCTCATGGTAACAACAGCCTTGAACTTAGTTTGAATGTTGCCTTCTTGAATCCCTGGTCTGTATAGGATGTACCAAATTATGGAAACAATGATTCTGATCCAAAGCTCACCATTTATGTTGCCGTCGAGGTCTAGCCACACATGAGAACCTGATTTCCCTGTAGGTACGGGGACCTTCCTGATAATGTCATGGTGAGCAAAAGTACCTCTTATGACGGTTATGTCACAATCCAACTTGGTTTTATCTATCAATCTTGACTCGTAACCAGTGAAATGGTATACTCTATTGATATGAGCTAGATCAAACTCGTAGCTAGATACAGAGTTGATCAATGCCGCCATGTGACTGTCACTCACTCCATGCGATACCAATAACGCTTGAGATTCGTGAAATAGGCAAACCACTTGATCATAGAACTGGGACGCTCCATGAAATAAATCGGGAACATTCTTCAGTAGAGTTAGGGAGCTATCAAATTTTTCTGTTAAAACAAAGGACTTTTCTGTGTTTTCGGTACCAAAAAAATCCATCTCTTTGTCTCTCATCATTAATTTCATTACCTTTTCAACTTTTTTATTACCGAAAGGTGAAAGAATCCTTGTAACAGCTTGGGAAGTGAAGTTTGATTTGGGTGTAAGGCATACTGCACGTAAGGCTGTCTTTATTTGGTCAACTTCATCGTGGGTGTCAGAGTTGTCCAGCTCCTCATCCTGGTAAAACGTGCGATTGGAAAGAATTATCTCCTTCTGCCTCATCGAATTACCTTCAACATGGTCAAGTAAAACTAATGGTTTGTCTGTCAGTTCAATCATATCGTAGTTCTTCAAGTTTTTCTTCAAACTATGAAACAAATTTTTCGACAAATCAGTGAAATCCAAATTATCAGTGTTCTCCCAAAGCTTTAAGAAAAATTCATAATTTATTGGCTCCTCAAGGTGTTGACGCTTGATTCTACTTTCATCAATTGACTGCTTCACAAGAAGCTCAAATTTTTCTATGGCTCTCATAATCACCTCAACACCACCTATCTTTTTCCGAATAGTCGTCCACTTCTGCTTCAAGTCTTTTCCCAGAAAACCATTGAAGAAGCTAGATAGATGCTCGAAGTCGATCACCTTTCTAAATGTCCTTGAAATTACAATCAATTTGAACAAAGATAATTCATCTTCTTTATTGAATATACCGGCTCTCTTTCTAGTACCACCATGGCCGGTTTCACCTCTGGGCTCCCTCCTTCTTGAACTTTTTCTCGCCTTAAAACCAGATCCAACGAATGCCCTTAGTGGATCATTGGGGAGCTGGAGGCCCAGGTCGATCTCCATGTCATCCGATGCAAGCCTGTGTACATCGGAGTGAAACAAATCAGTAGCTTCCTTTGGCTTAATCCTTTTGGACTTTGACCTGAGGGATTCTAAACGCGGCTTTCTAGGTCTTCCATTAGATGTGTAAATAGTCACGTCACCTTCGATGATCTTCCTATTCAGATTGGAGGCAAAATTTCTCTTTCCATCGTCAAGCTCACATGATAGCCTCACTTCCTCGATCTTTTCTTTAGACGGCCGATTAGCAGGATCGCAGAATATCAACAATTTACGAGTTATTTCTTGGCCAGATCTCAATATTCTCACATCTTGAGAATCAAGAACTTTCGTATGTACCAATAAAGCAATATCCCTGACTAAGGTCTTCATATCTGTTGTTGTGTTGCTTCCCAATTTTTCGTCCAAATTTCGAACTAAAGCTGCCGATGTAAATACAACACCGCCAGCCTGCTTTATAATCTCTAATAGAGCCTCTCTTCTCTTGATTGATTTTATGGAAGAAAGGCCTCTAGAAGGCACAAATGAAGAATTGCGGCTTTGTTCCTCCACCATAAAACCATTAGGTGGTCTTATTGGGACAGAATTCGTTGATAGCGAGGAAGCGAATTCAACTGAGCCCGATTTAGTCCCGTCAGCTGACAATGGTTCTTTTGCTTGTTTACTTTCTTTGAAAGACTTAGGTACTCTAGATGACTTAGGCATGGACCCACCTGTTTTTGGCTTCTTCAACGGCTTATCTTCTTCTTGTGCTTTCCTCTTTTTCGATAACAAGCTCTCGCTTTTGAACTTGCCAATCGTAGTGAACATCTTCTTGTTCAAAGCATCAATCCTCTTTGTCTGTAATTTCTTACTTTTTGTTGTCGAATTGTCAGAAAACCCATCTTTCGTTTCAGAAAAATACCTGTAAAACTTAAATTTACCTTCAAAATCGTAGCTTCTTGTAATTGATAACCCCTCATAAGCATTCAAAAACTTTTGGAGGGGTTCTGATTTTTCTCCCTCCTTCACATAAGTGGTGATTGTATCAAGTATCTTTACGAAGGGTCTATATTCTGTCGAACCAGTAAGGTGATTAGACAAATCCATCGAACTCGGGCTAGGCTTTATGATACTCATTTGACTGAAGAACTGGGTGGTTATTGGAAAAATATCGTTCATTCTTGGAATGGGGACATTTGCTTCATTATCCTCTTCATCCTCAGGGTTGTCTAGCATTTCTTCGATATCTATACCATCAAGAGTATTTGGAACATCCTTCAAAAATCTGATGCAATATATCATAGGAGCTGAAAAGTTTTCCATGATCTCCGTGGTTTCATTTTCTGGCGTAGCCTCCTCCTTGAGTATTTGCTGCTGAGAGGGTTTAACCATAACCTTTTCTAAGTATCCTTTCTTACATAATGATTGAACAATGCCTCGAAAATACTTGGACATAGATCTGTTAGATCCAAGGTTCAATTCGTGTTTGAGGTCAGCTAATGCTCTGAGCCCGTTAGGGGCTTGTTTGATCTTTTGAATGATGATGTTCCTCAATTGAGTTGCATCTCTTGCGTGGTTGAGGTTATCACTGAACTCTAAATAGTCAAAGTCCTTGTTCTTGTTTGCGAAGAATACATGTTTACATAAACTTGTATGTTGCTTGTTCCTGGCATTGTATGCACTAACCCTTGTAATGAAACCAAGATCTTCTAACTTCTTCAATCTTACAGTTAGCGATCTGGGGTCTTGTTCGGTAAGTTTGCTTAATACAGAAGCGTAAACACCTCTTGATCCATGCTTTGAAATTTCACATAATAATTGAAAAGGGTATTCCCCTAATTGGGCCTTCAACTTTTTAGAATAATCTTTACCCGTCAAGTATTTCCACTGGGTGCCTGCACTGGGAAAAACTCTCAAGTTCTTCTCGTTGATAATTTTCGAAATGAATGTGTTGTAATCTTCTTCTGCATCAACTTGTTTATCGTTTTGCCATAAAAACAAAGCACCTGACACGTTGTTGTTGAAAAAAAGCCATTTCCAAATGATCAGCTTACTGAATAAGTCTAGCAGCGGTTGTTTGAGTTTTTCAGAACAGATCTTCCATAATTCATCTATAGATATACCTGTGTTACCGGAGAATGCCACTTTTTGAAGTACATACCCTATAAGATCACTAGGAGTGCTTGAGAATACCATGGCGTGGACCCCCCGTCTTGTTTTGAGTTTTTTGTGTAGTTGCGAGTGCGATAACCATTACGTGAACACTGGGGCACTTCAGAAAAAAAAACTAGTGTTTCTATTTCAACATAAAAATGGCTTTGATCGATGACGATGAGCCTTTAGAGTTATCCACTCATGCTCTAGCTGCCTTGCAAGAGTTCAAACAAGAGGAATCTCAACGTATCGATGCGTTTAAGAAATTGCATAGGGAAGTTGAAAACACCCCAGAGCCAGTGGCCATCGATATTGAACTTTTCCAAGAAGACTGGCAGTTATCACAATTTTGGTACGATGATGATACTTCAAGAACATTAGGTAAAGCCATTTTGGAAGGTGCAGACGAAAACACTGTGGTTGTCATTGCAAGTGCACCTGCTGTTTACGCAGCCATAATGAAATTTCCAAGAGAAGAAGTACCAACCAAGCATATATATTTATTGGAGTTTGACGAAAGGTTCAAGGTTTTAGCCAAAGAGAAATTCTTTAAGTATGATTATAATGAACCGGATAATATTCCCGATAAACTAAGACACAAATGTCACAGACTAATAATTGACCCACCTTTCCTAGAGGAAGACTGTCAAAAGAAATCTGCTATGGCCACCAGAAATCTACTCATTAGTGACGACACCTTAAAAACCAATAAAGGTGATTTGCAGTTCAAACTTATATCATCTACAGGTGAAAGAATGAGAAACATAATGAAAGAAACATATCCAGAGTGTAAGATTACCACTTTTGTTCCTCAACATAAAAACCAATTAGGTAATGACTTCAGATGTTATGCTTCATTCGAATGTAGTATGTGGAAGTTCGAAAAAAACTAGTCGGTCATTTTTCGTGGTTTCAACCACCCTATTTGTTTGTATACTTAGTTCAAAAATGTATCCTTGCTTAATTGCAAAATATGAAAAGGCTTCGTCAAATTTCTGACATTCTCAAATTTACTGTGCCGGCGTAAATTTCGTTCCGCATCGGCACCTCTCTCTCATTTCTTCTCATTTTTAAATGGAAACGTTGAAAAAATTTTTTTGATCTTAATTCTTTCTAAATATCACACTAATTCCAATGTCCTTTACTGACTTTTCCAAGATTGACACCATCAGCTCTTTAGAAAATTTCTTAGCTGACAAGTCTTACATTGATGGGTATGTATATTTGTTCCAGCCTTGTTTATTATAATTTATTCAATTGGTTACGAGGAATATTGGCTAATAAAATCATTACCGTCTCCATTGGAAATAGTAATCTTTTGTTTACCCACTCAATTCCCCGGACATATGATGATCGCAATCTTTGGTCCGTGTTTATGAGGTGCTTAAGACCCACCGCATGAGTGACACAGGAGATTTAAATATAACGTATCTGATTACTATTCCAATTTATCTATCGAGGTTCGCTCATGCATATCTGAGTTACTAACTATCATTAGTTCCAAGGCCACTCAAGCTGATGTCACTGTTTACAAAGCTTTTCAAAAGCAATACCCACAATTGACCAAGTGGGTTAACCACATCTACTCTTTTGCTGAAGACTTCTCCTCTTTGCCAGCTGGTTCTGCCCCTGCAGCTGCTGCTGAAGAAGATGACGATGATGTTGATTTGTTCGGCTCTGACGACGATGAAGTTGATGAAGAAGCTGAAAGAGTCAAGCAAGAAAGATTAGCCGCTTACGCTGCTAAGAAAGCTGCTAAACCAGCTAAGCCAGCTGCTAAGTCTATCGTTACCTTAGATGTTAAGCCATGGGATGACGAAACCGATCTTGAAGAGTTACTTGCTAACGTCAAAGCCATCGAAAAGGAAGGTTTGGTTTGGGGTGCTCACCAATGGATCCCTGTTGGTTTTGGTATCAAGAAGTTGCAAATCAACTGTGTTGTTGAAGATGAATTAGTCTCTTTAGAAGAATTGCAAGATCAAATCGCTGAAGATGAAGACCATGTCCAATCTTCCGATGTTGCTGCTATGCAAAAATTGTAAGTTTTAGGTCTCTCTTTAAATATACTGGCTAAACCGAATCGCGATCTACAATAAAAACTTAATTAATGAACACATGTAACATATGTAATGCAACGTGACTTTTCAAAAAGCCTATGTGAGTTTCTGAGGCGAATCTATTCAAGGATTATCTAAGTTTCATGAGATAGTATTTGGTAGAAACGTCAAAAACCGATCTTTCTGAATTAAGCCTAAATGACTATGGCCGTGTTTCCAAAAATGAGGAATCCTGTCTTTAGAAACCTTTGACATAATAACATACTAGTGCGAACAAATCCGTTTCCAATTGGTTTGCTCTCTTCAAGAGCCGTTTTGAAACGAATGCATCCACTCTTCCTCTTTAAAGCGTTAAAAAGTATATAAAATGGGTAATGAATTTTCTCTTTCGCTCTCTCGACCTGCCTTGGACGACATTCAAAAGAATTGCTGGATACAGTGAATGTATTCCATGAATTGCTGTGCTCCTGGATCCTCTTTCTCATTAGAAATGGGTTTTACGCTTAATCGTTGATTTTGATTCCTCGGCCACACCACGTCTTTGGGCCAATTCTTTCTTTTTCTTTCTTTTTTAAAGCTAGGTAGGAATGGCTAATGTGTTGGGAAACTTGAACCAATTCGCTACATGTTTCTAGGTGCATTGAGAACAACCTAAAGTGATGAGCCAGACAGTGGTGTGCTTGTTACTCAAAGAAGACTGTTGAGCCTGTTCTAACTAGTGACATTATGTTATCCGTGCAGTAAGGGTTTACGACGACTATTGAGTAAGGATTAATCCGAAATGATCACGCCTGAAAGAAATCGTCCATTTTAGTTGTGTTCCAGGTGTTGATATGTTAACATTGAATCCGACTTTTCATGCATCATTCTGTGTACTTAGACTTCAGTGATACTTGTGTTCTAATGTCTTGCTTTTTGTGTGACCTCCCATATGCACTTTCGTATACATTAAGCAGTTCCCTAATGTGGCTTATTATCATTTCGGGCAACATTTCAAACCCATTAGTGATAATATCGGTTTTAGCTAACTCCCATAAAAGTTTGAACGCGTAATTTTTAGAATTGTCGCTATATCTAATGATATCAGATTCAACATAAATGTGATTTTCACAATTCTAGTAAGTGGATGATACTATAAAAATTTGTTGGTTTTGATTTCAAGACTTGTTCTTAATACACCTTTATTTCAAAAGTAATTAATCAATCAAACATGCTATAAACTAATGATTTTTTAGGAACCCAAATGAAAGTTGAGTAGGCGATCCACATTTTCTGTTTCATTTCAAGTTTGTTTCGCATACGCAGGAAACCTGCATTTTTGAAAGGACCCTTTCTGACACTTTATCTTCAAAAGTAGCTCGTATGAAATACGGTCACCTTATGCTAATAATATCAAAGACGCTATTGAAGATAGCAAAGAAACACTAGGTTCCGGCAAGTACCATAAATTTTACGCAACAAAGTCTCGCTCGCAACTACAAAGCTTCCTCATAACTGCTGCTGAGAAAATCCATGAGTTTAAGACCTCGAAATTCGTAGATAAAAATTGCTTTAATGCTCTCTTACAGCACACTGAGCTGACAAATCACATAGCTTGGATAGGGCTCCGAAGACATACAGTTAAAGAAGCCTAATGGCTTTGCTTAAACCTTACTACATTCTTTGGGAGAGTGAAAGAATTGTTTAAAAAGCCAAGACTCTTTTGTTGAAACTTGTAAAAAGAGATTAATACCACTTGAACAAATATGACAAGCACACGACCTATTTTGAGTTAGAATCCGAGGACTAGCTTAGTTATATCGGCATTATAATCACATATTCCAGTGAATATGAATAGGAGCAGGAGAGACTGCTCTGGATAGTTAGGTAAATTTAATATACAATTTTACCATCATGGATTAATCTCAAGTTAACGTTAGTCATGAAAAGGCTGAACAGAAATTAGACCAATTAAAACATCTTTAACCTAATTTTACCACCATGGACAGAGACTTTTTTCATATTGCTGAAAGGGGTTTTAAAGTTTCCTCTTGTAAAAAAATAGACACTTTCAACAGAAAAATAGTTGTTCGTCTGAGCGGATAGCGGTAGTCAAAGAGTTGTGACTATTTTGCAGCGAACTTACAGAACTTCAAGATCGAGAGTGATAGTTTAAGAATTTCGAGAGCCAATACAACATGCCTCACTATATTGCTTCCATTTCAAAAAAATTATGCATATTGATAAATCTACAATACTGTATAATGCACTACAGACACTTTCTTGCATAGCATCTTGTTGGAATTTGTCGAAATTAATTAAATCGAGTTACTATTTGATTATTAGCTTCCTCTTGTCTCGTATTACTTGAGATTGATTTTTACTGACAAAGTTATGTATCATATATTTCTTGCATCCTTGGTGGGGCGGTAAATACATACCTCTTCTCATACCTAATGAAGTCACAATGGGTACCTTCTTCTATGATTGGCTACTGACAGGAACACACATTTGATACGCCACTGATGATTGATTCTTTCATCTCGGCTACATGCGGTCAAACTATTTGGACCTATGACTACCAATCTTGCTCCATTGATATTAACCTCGTTCAAATTTAAACAAAGATCTTATGACTGGGTAAAAGCTGGTTCACGGGGCAATTTATCAGTATTATTGAACCCAATATCATTGTTTAGATGCACACCAGAGAAAGGTACCAGGTAAACCTGTTTCTATTCTTGAGGCTATCTTATTTGTCGTCATCTGCTTTACTCCAAAAACCATAGACACCAATAGCTCACTTTGGCAATATTACAAAGAACATTTACAATATTTTCTGATAAGAATTTTCCCACATTCGAAATGATAACACAACTCAAATGCAAATTAATGTTCTGATAATCCTTTGATTTTTGAGTTTCTCTAGAGTCTACGTAGAAGCAGTAGTCTAACGGCGAATGATGATGTCTCGACTAAATTCAAGTTTCCAATCATTCAGGAATTGCATTTGTAGCTACTCAGCTGCACAAAATTTTCATCGCTCTTGATGAATAATGCTTGTAACAACAGACTCTATTACTTTCTGAACCTCAACGAACTACTGTAGTCTATATAACAGCCATTCCTACCATTGACTTAACAGCAAAAGCAATGGATTTCAGATTCAGCAGCTACAACATTTGATCGATCTTTATTCTTTATTGTATTGTAGTACCCAATAGTTCTCAAAATACCATGTGAATCGTTGCGAGCTTGTGGGTTCAACTTGGCTGTTCAAGCACTTCCTCTGTGTTCATTTAACTTTCTCCGTTGATGTCGGGACTATTCAATTTTGCAGTGTAACATGATATATACCATTGCTTTCATATACCTTTTTCGAGTCCCTCCTTTTTCCATTGTGCTGCCAGAGGAACACCTACCATTAAAAGAAACTTAAGGCATTCACGGCTGATGAAGACTATAAAACTACCAGTGGTACTCTGCTATTCAATAAAATTAGAATCTTGACTTTAAGAACAGAAGTTTTGGCTGTCTGGCATTCCTACTTCAAGATTGATGCCTGGTATCACTGGAAAGAAATTTTTGAGAGCCCGTCGTGAAAGTCCACAACGTCCTTGATGTCTGAACACAAGTAACTAGTATAGCATTATTTTACAGCATTCAATCCCAATTGAAAATAAACGTTTTAACTACCCAAAGATAGCACTAAGTTTCCACCAGATAAACTGGAATGAAATTTTCGTAGCATCCTATTGTATACCATTGTTAGCTGACTTGAATTTGAAATGTAAATAAACTTCTCTATTTATACTTCCAGAACTTATAATTATAAGATGATACCACTCTAATTAAGCAGCCGGAGCTTCTTTGTTTCAGTTTTAGCACTTTTACCTCCACAATGTTAACTAAGCCCATTTCAATAAGGCATTGTTAAAACTACCAAATATAATAGGACCAAATGTAGCAATGACCGACTAAGTGAAGAACAGAATAACAGATTCTAGCCAATATGAGTAGAAGCTGAACCCTTTACGATGGTCAAATCAAACAAACAGTGGATTTATTACTAGGCATCGACCTCAAATTGATGTCACACATGGAAGAGTACTGATAAAATAGTTTGACTATTTTGAAGTATGTTAACCATCATGCTTCCAAAAGATATGTACTTACTACATAGTTTTGAATATACCAGGCTACCTGCTGATTGACTATCACCTCGCACATCTCCGTAGAAACAACATGGGTTGCTAAGATATTGCCTTTCAGAGTTTGGAGGGCTAATCTCAGAGTTATTGGATTTTCCTTGATAACATTTGCAAAAGAAAACGACTTAAAATCTCTATTTCGCAGCAAGAACTTTCTTAATTGACTTGAAAAAGACAAGGTAACTCGAATTTCAGCCTTTCATTGTTCATAATATGATATCTGAGTACCTAACAAGGGGCCAACAAATGGTACTTGTGATTACAGTGTCAAGAAAAGTACTGTACCATATCATGTAATAGTATTTTTTCATCTGATGATCTTATGACTGAAAATGGCCGGTCTAATAGATTTGATGGTGAGCCATTTTCAAAGAACGGTCAGACTTTGTTTAACTCTGAGCGATGACTGAAGGACTATATTGACGATATACTGTACTGAATGGGTGTTGACACGAAAGTAAGGAAGCTTGTTGAAAGACTAATATATAACCATGGATGGGCTTTGTACGGCGCGATTTAGTAATTGAATCACGGGTAAGATGCCCTAAATTGTGTGTGATCTTGTGTTTGCTAAATGAAAAAATGAGTCCAATAAAGAGCTGTTAAAATGAAAAAGTTTTCGAACAAAATTTATTCCACCTCGATCTAGTTTAAAGTAGCAAACATGATTGCGAATTTCTCGAGTCGAAGGCAAACCAGAATAAAACAGGAATTAAAACCATGGAACTAGACTCAGAATAATTCTAGAAATGGGATTGTTCTCAACGAATGGGTTTATCAAATACCTGTACTGGTTCAATAATCTTATTTCTATACCACCTCTACGGGCAAATCTAAGATGATAGACTGAATTCAAATGACCCTTCTTGTATATCCTAAAGAGTCTCATAAATTACATGTGCAAGAGGCTAAAAGGATGTCCTTCAAGTAGATTGCTTTCTAATCTTAAGAAGTTGATACCCAAGGTGTGGCAAGCTTATGGTAAAATCTCTAAGTTTTTCGTGGGATTAGTGACTGTTTTCTACGACCTATTAGCTAATAAAATCTCGCGAAAGATGACCTATGTCGAAGGGTCAAAGGAGGTGTATTCTCACCAGTACTTCATCAAACTTTTTATGTTCCGAAGTGTTACTGTGTATTAGGGAGTTGATTTTAATTGGTAAGGAATGATACCGTTTGATTGCTAGAATTCGTAATCTTAGTAGGAAACACAATAGCGGTATTTTGTTTCGTATCAGTAAAATAATGAGTGTGGATCGCTGTAAAAGTAGTTGTATAGAAGAAGTATTTCATGATGATCATTTACGATAGGTTTGCTGAGTGAATAATTTGACATGTGCGTACTAGTCTGGAAGGCTTTTTCTTATTATTCAGGTTTACTCGAGAATAAGTATCGCGAAGTGACAGTTTTGTATAACTTGATATAAATGTGGTACACAATTGAACTCAGGATTGTTTTTCTTTTTGCAGGTCTGACAATCTTTCGAGGAGAATATAAGAAAAAGAATAAGACGTCGACAATGGCGTGAAATTTATATTCCTCAATGTTGACCGATCAACATGATAGTGATAGTATAAAAAGTATAAATGAATTGATGCTGAATAGGAGTATTGTGTATGCATCCCAGATGTCAAACCTTCGGTGACCTAAAGGTATATTTTGACAGATATTTTGAACTTTTAGTAACAGAGTGTGCAAAATTATTCAAGGTTATATCTCAAATCCATTGGTCAAATGTTTGTGAATTCCTTAAATAAAAGTAGACCAAACTTGTTCTTGATGTTGCTTGAACAGGCTTGTATAATACGTATACAAAGTTCGAGGGGCTAAACCACGGACTTTTGTTCTTCTTCAACGTTTTATAGAGAGTGAGCTGGTGTGAACACCGAAGCATATATTAATAAGTAAAATGAAATATCTAATGTTATCAGTACGACCTTAAGGACGAGATACTGCTCGTAAACAAATAATCGTTATTGTACTTGAGCAGCCGAAACCTTGTTGTCTAAATGACACTTTATTATGGACATTGTTCGCGTAACTCATGGTTGAATGGAATTACTAATGAAGTTGTTGATTCTCTTTTTCGTTTATTTTGGACTTATGGATAGTTATAGCTTAATTTCTGCAATGGCGTACAGTATTAAGATGTTCTTCCGATGGGATGAATCAGTTTATTTCCTTGTATGGCAAGCAACTATAATTACTACGAGAGATCCGACGTAGAAACAAATGAATATTGTTTGGATTGGGTCCGATAATGTCATTGATAGACGTTTCCAGTTTAGAAGAAGCATTCTGAACTTCCCACTATAGAATTACCTTGATTGTCATAGTATAAGATCGCGGAAACAAGAATTTTTTTATTGCCGTCTATATCTTGAAATGAAGTCTTGGTGAGACACTCCTAGCAAAGGCTGTTTACAACAGTTCCACTTCGGCAATGTTTGGCTAGTATGAATATAGGATTTGTAGTATATAGCGAACTGAAAGCGTACTGAAATATACTATTTTAACACTATGGACAAGCCTCAGATCAAAACAAGACATAAGAAGGACCACCACCCAAACAGACCATCTTCTATATTTGAGAGAAAGGTTTTGGAATATTGATTTAGAAAGAAAAGCGGTTGGTTTGGTGTAATTTTATAGTGGAAGAGGTTGAAAGAAATTGTGATTATCGAACATTTTGTTATATATACTTCTATAAAGGGAGATAAAAGGGCAATCCATAAAGATCAAAAAATTAATTTAGTTGGACGGAATAAGGTATTTCTCTAACAACCTTGAAACACATGGAGCTGAACCGTGTATATGTACAGTTAAACTCATGTTTGTGAAGTTGTTTGATTACCAATCCTTTGGCCCAAATGTTTCACCTTCAGCTAGAGTGTAGAACTTAGCGTACTTGCCATCGGCAGTGTTGGCGTGTACCGTATTCCCCCACCATTTCAACGCACCAGCAGGATATGCAACACAAAGGAATATGATAACAGCAGACAAAGATACGCCAGAATCAATAGCAGCCGACAAAATATAAGTGTATTTGACATGAAAAGCTTTGAATCTTTCTCTAATACAATGATTAAAACCAAAACAAATTAGAAAAAATAGCGAGTAATTGTAAACAGTAGAGGGAGGAATGTTTCCAGGGCCAGTAAAAAAGACTGGAGCGTTAATCTTACTGATCCACAGGTTTGGGAACCTCTTTGATAGAAGAAAAGTAAAAATGGGGGCGAAAAATCCAATCAAGAAAAACCATAAGAAAGCTCCGTAGCGCTTGCCCGGATTGAAAAGCCTAGCTGGTCCAACTGCTCCCCAAATTATTGATGCATTAAAAATAGTCCTTCCATTAGAACAGATAAAACCATCTGGTTGAGAGGTTAAGCATATGTCTTTGATGTTGGATCTCATCCACTCTTGAATCCCCACATTCACAAGGCATGCTAATAGTGTGCCAACTATCTGAGTGACAAAAAGTAATCTTGGAGGTATTTTCATGTATTGGGCAATTTTTAAGTCCCTGGAAAAGTCTAGCCCTTGTCTCATCGGTATAAATCCATATAATTTCACCATCATGTTAGCTATTGGTTTCCCTGGCCATATGTATCCTGCAACGAGCTCAGTGACAATATTTAATCCAACATGCTGGTTAGTTATTCCTTCAAGTAATCCTTGGGGGACAAAGTTGATAAGCGGAATCAATAAAGCTATAATGAGTCCCCACCATGGTAATTGCGTTGGAAATCGGCAAACGGCCACAAAGGATAAAACAAGGGAAATCGCAAGGAGTGTCATATACCACCAGTCAGGAGCTTCGGGGAAGATATTCATTAATCTTTTATGAATATCTTCACCGCCGTGTTTCTGGTCTTTCAATTTGCGCCAGACATCTTTGCCATGGTAGAGATAGCAGTGTACAAAAATGGCTATAACTGCCGCAAAATTCAAAGCATAACTCAACAAGTATGAAAAAGGAACAAATAAAGGAGAATATCTCTTGTAAGCAGCTTCATCGAATTCAAGTTCAGCATTCAAAACTTTGGTGACATTGTAGGTCATAGCTGTATTATCAAAAGTTGTAGTAGACATCATAGGTAAAAACTTTGCATTCATAGTATTAGTGTAATACAATATTGGAAGTAAAAAAATGTAGAATATAGCAATTGAAGCATAGGTATTGGCTGCCACCCATGCCGGAGTGGCCAAAGGTGAAACACCCATGGCTTGGGTTGCTTGGGTCCAGTCAAAAGAAATTGGAATAATTCCTAGGCCCGATTGGACCCCAAAGATCTGATTCACAATGATATTTTTGGGCACAATCCAGCATATAAAGTTGAAATATGATAGAGCCTTGAACAAATAACCAGGAAGCCAATAAAAGCAAAAGGAAAAAATAGCCACATAGGAAAAAAACCTGTATCTGGACATTGTCCAGCCGTTTGCGTTCATCTTGTTTAACACATCTCCTTTACCAGAGTGTAGAGTATCGAAAAGGGAAGTGGTTACTAAGGTTTCGGGCCAAACCATAGATGCAGGATACACAATCCATCTTCTTGTTAATCCTGCAAGTCCATATCCTAATAATTGTGTGGAAAAAGCCAACAATATCATGTAACCAGCACTGAGATCTTGGTTATAGAAATTAGTTTGAGCGATTAAGATATTCATAGCATAGGAAGTTGATGATGTCAAGGAGACAACAATTGTTAGTATAGCATGTTCTTGCTTCGTATAAGGACCAGGATTTAGGTTGAAGAATTCTGGCAAGTAGGCAGGCTTGTAACTGGGAAGAGTAGAAAGTGCTTTACCTATGGGGTACAGAATGACCTGTGCCACGATAAAGCCTATGGTTAATGATGGAAATCTCAAAGAAAAGAACTGGTTCACCCCTGCAAATACAATTACAAAAATAATTGTTAAGGTCCAAGTTCTCCAATGATTGAGATTCGTATCGGGATCTATTTCTAGGCTTACTGCTGCCCTAACTTCTGGGTACGGTGAGTTGGTGAGTTCCTCAACTTTACCACTATGATATAGCCAGTCATCATGTTCGAGATTGGATTCGACCATCTCGATATCGGACAATTGGATAACAGTTGCTGGGTCCTTTTTTGCTTCATTCGTCTCTTTGGTTGTTTTTTCGGAACCCATAGTGGAAAAGTTCTACTTGATTTCAATGCTGGAGGTTTCTACGGGTTTTTATTCAACGAAAAGCCATAACGAGGGTTTTGAGCACACAAATACAATTACAAACACAAATGAAGTAATTCCCAAGCTATGTCCCTGGCTCTACTTTTTGACACAAGTTGTGAAAAATAGCTTATGCCTCCAATGTGAAATCTTACGGTTGGCTTTCCCTCGTTTGATAATATGGGGGCTTCAATTACCCGTCATTCTGCAATACTTTTCAGTGAGCAAGTAGTTCTTATCAAGAAAATTAGTTGTGGCTGATAAGGTTTTCAGCCACCCTCTTGTCCAATGAATACTACTCCTTCATGGAACTATGCCATGATCATCTTACTTCAAGATAATCTAATCAGAAACACTCCGATTCAAATGCTCTTGATTGAATGAAATTTGGCCATACCGGTTTACTTGAACATCGAAGTCAGTTTAGATATCGTTCATGCAGCACCCTTGATAGTACCGTTGTTGCTGCATGCGCGAACCCCAGTACCAGTTTGACAGCAGATGTTCAGGGGTGAAAATAAACCTTCAAGGCAGCCGAATAAATAACAAAGCTCAATAAGATGAGCTGAACATTTAAATGAGATACTTTTTACACAATGATGGGGTTTTTGTAGCTCGTTTCTTTTCGTTCGTTTGATTCAGCCAAAAGTGAAGCTTTTAAATGAGCGTCGAGACTATTACAATCAGATGAATAAGGTAGCAATCTCAAGAGCATATGTTTTAAATTTGAGGCGATTGAATAAACGCGTTCACTATGTGGGTTTTGTAAACTGATAGAGTTCAGATTTCCAATTTCAATAACTATTTGATATTTAATTTCAAAGAAGGCATCTTAGTCATGCCATACTAGTATTAAGTTTGAGTTTAGATATTACCACATATGTTCATTTTATTTTTACAGGATTTATAAGAAAAATGGGGGAATAAAAATTCATTATTCGGTCACTTATTTCAAATAGTTTTACACTTTGCTAGGGATTTTTTAGCACTCGAGCAAGGGCAAAAAAGGAGCTGTGTTGAGGAATGATATTCAAAAATCATAGTTACTCACATGAAGATCTATCTATTTTCTTCCCCAAAAGTTTTTAATACTTCTGATATTTTCTTGAGCGAGTTGGCTAGATGGTTTTGAAAAAATATCATCAATTTCTTCCAAAGTTTTATCCTTGGTCTCAGGCATGAAAACAATTTGATAAAAGAAACCGACGAATGCAATACCTCCATAGAAACCAAGAGTAAGTCCAGTGTAGGACATTGCTTTTTGCATACGGTCAAAGTTGTAAGTTACAATAAATGACCACAAATACAAGAACGTTGAACAGATAGTCATGCCTATAGAACGAGTTCTTAGATCAAAAGATTCAGCAGGTAAAACCCATGTCAAGCACGCGTATGAACCGAAGAACATCATATAAAGAATAATACCAGACAAGTAAACACCCTCTGCTGCAGCTAAATTAGTCTCTAAGTTGATTTGGTATCCCACACCGACTAAAACTAAACCAATAAAAAACCCAACGATATTGAGACCCCATGTACGACGACCAAATCTATCCATGTACAATATTGCAGGAATGGTCCCAATGAACAAGGCACCACCACCAACCAAGGACATGAAGACAGAGTTTTTCTGCGAGAAACCTATTCTGCCCATCAAGGTTGACATATAGTACATAACAGCATTAACACCTGTCAATTGACCTAAACCAACCATGATAACAGCATAAACAAGAGCTCTTCTGTTACGAGGAATTCTTATTAAATCAGTCCATAACTCCATTTTAGATTCTTTAGCACGAGCCTCTTGTTCTTGGAAAGCTGCTTGCCTCATCTCCAAAAATTCCAACTTGTTTTTGTCATCGTCGATATCACGGAGTCTTTTCCACACATCATAGGCTTCCCCAATCCTATTCTTGTGAACAAGGTAACGAGGCGATTCTGGTAAGAAGAACATTCCTACTAATAATATGGTAGAGAAGACCAAAGAGGAACCCATCATATATCTCCATCCCCCTTTGACTGAATAGAACATTGCTGCCACAGCATAGCCTATGACCTCACCAAGTGCAATATTAAGTTGGTACATCGAAACAATATTTCCCCTGACTGTTGGAGGAACCGATTCAGAAATATAAATACCAACACATCCACCTTCAATACCAATCCCTATTCCAAGAATGAAACGACCGGCATATATCATGTGATGATTTATCGCCCCGGCACATAACGCAGATCCAAGGGTATACCAGAGACAGGATATAACGATAGACATTTTCCTTCCAAAATATTCGTTCAACGGAGTCATCATGATACTTCCAGCCATAGCACCAAGAGGCATTAAACTGGAAACCCACGATTGTTGATCGGAATCCAAATTGAGGGCTGGTTTCATTCCAACAGAAGCTCCTGAAATAATTGACTGGTCTAGACCAGAAAGGAGTCCAGCAGCAGCAGCAAATGCCCCAAGAAACCAAACCATGTGATCCTTGTTTTTAAAGTGAAGCTCGTACTCCAACAGAAAGAGTCTCTCTTTAAAGGTCTTATTCTGTTTTGACTCTCTTGCGAGTTCTTCGCAAGTGGCAAGTTCCTTGTCAAAATCGAACTGAACTTTGGCTTCTGCTTCAGTCAACTTTGAACCAGATGGCTCATAGAAAGATGCTCTATCTTCACTTCCCAGATCTTCTCTTTTATTATCTAATAAGCTCATGATCTGCTGAAAATAACAAATCTGGAGAAATATTGGGGCACTTATATAAGGGTGGGGGTGGGGGTGTGGGGTGCACTGCCTTGCTCGTGCCATGTTTGTCTTGTGGAGGATAACTCGTCGTACAGGTGAGTTGGAACTTATGAAATAATCGATACAAAATAAGCTTTCGATGGTGATTTTTGTATGGTATTTTTCTGGCTGTATGCGGGGCCTTTTTCCGTATGGATGAAAGCTTGAAAAACATATGGACACTCCGGTGCTTCCCCTGTCTTCATGTCGTAAAGTTTCCGCTCTGTAGTTTATAAAGTATTCATATTGACTATCCTACAGGATAATCGGCAGTCCTGTACAACACGCGTGAATTGTTCCATTTTTTTTTTCCGGGTGTGACAGCTATTTTTTCCACCAATAAGCAAGGGTGAGGATTTGGGGGCGTATTCATAATCTTTGTCCTCATTAGTTTTGTTCAGTAGTTGACGTGTACAATGGTGTCCAGAAGAGTTTTTCAATAAGAATCAATAATTTGATAGATTTTATTGTTAAATGATAGGAAGACGGAACCCCAATATAAGTTGGAAGCTCTGCATTGCCAACAATCCGACAGATCCATTCGAGAGTATCATAATCGCTAGTATCTTCCCCGAATGGCTTGAAAAAATGCAGGATCATCCGTTTGTTTCGGGAAAGTTTCCCCGCACCGATTATCCGTATTATGGGGCTGGAAAAACATTTGCGACTACTCCAGGAAATAATTATCCGGGAATACTGTAACAAAAAGATTGGTGTGTTGAGTGCTGAGCTGTATTGACTATGAAGTACCGGAAAATACTTGATTATCAGCCTGGGGAAGAATATGAGAATCATGGACCTAAAAAAAGCAGATAACTTGATGTAAAGCCCTGCTTCCTGTTACCAGAAGGACCAATCTAAGGTTGAAATATTATTTTGCGGAAACGAAAAAAAAATTATCCGGTGAATCTTGATGAAATGTTTGGCTTTGTAACTGAATAACCGTGTGGGAAAACTCGACTGTCAAATGCCCCTGTATCATTAACGGGTGACGAGATACTCGACCACGACCATTTCAGAACGGTGTCGGTTTTTAGGGAAAATGTTTGTGTTTCTGCATCGTCTACATGGATAAGTCGATAAATGCTCCAAATGTGGCGCCATTTCCAAACAGGTTGACTTGAGACCAGGTGAAGTATGAATGGAAGCACTATCTCCATACTCGGTGGAGGCTCACGAAACACTGAAAGCTATAATATATTGACTGGCCAGGTCATCTCCTGGATTTCGGCCGCAATATTTTTCAACTTGAATGGTAGACTTGCTCAACTCAAGGCTCTACGCCTTTCATGGATTAAGCTTGTTTTCTTTTTTTAATCTCACACAAGTAGTGCAGATTCGACAGTTGAGTTCTTGACGGGCAAAAGAATTCAACTTACTTGTTTCCTTATTCTGAACCCAAGTTAACTGCAAGTACTATCTCCGTCTGAATAGGAACATGCTTCAAGATATGTAGATAATATTGAATACAAAGTTAAGCTTTCTCCACTCCTGTCTTGGAAAAAAACTCTACAAATTTGCAATATAGCATATATTTATTATATTCTAGCAACCCGTAAACCCCTGGATCCCCAAGTCCGAAAGCTTACACCCC